>JAWWEW010000088.1:66253376-66265027 GCA_035583185.1 Anabacerthia variegaticeps | reverse complement strand
TACTCCCTTATACCATAAAATACAGAAGTAATGAGGAGAACTGGAATAACAGCTAACCAAATCCCAAAATCCTAGGTCCCTTTGTGGTTCGCTGAAAACATGTTCTTCCAGGTCAGAATGTGAAGAAAAAGTTGACGTTAACAGGTTCAGTCACAAAGTAAACAGAAAGCCTCCATGGCTAGAAGCTCCTTTAGGGAGACATTGTATTTCTGTAAAGTATCTGTGCAGTGCTTAGCAAAGTTTGCTAGTCCTTGCAAGTGCTACAGTAGTGCAGAAACAGAAGTTGTTATTTCATACAGATTAATACAACCAAGGAGTTATCAAGTGCCTAAGTCCCCTCTTGAGTTTAGGTAAAAGAGCAAATTGCATGTGAACTTCCTGCAACCTCTCACCTTCTCATATACTATTGTTCCCAGTTCCCAACACCCCCTCTCTGCAATACCAACATATTCAGGCACATTCTGTGCCCTGAGAATTCATCACATCCATCACATGAATAACATGCTGTACATCAAACACCAAACTGTGCATCAGGATGTGGTGCTTGCATTTCTGTCTAAACCTCAAAGAGATTTACATTGAAAATGTAAATGGACCAGCTGGATGGAAATATGAGGAATATTTCAGGTTTGTCTTGAAAAATCTGTGAGCTATACATAGGTGATGTACCTATATCAGGGTATTGCTGTGTATATTTTCATGCAGTAGGGATAATCTTCTTTGTTGCTTTATACAAACAAATCAAATGCATGAGGAATGTAACAAATGAGGTACATGAAAAAAAGCATGAGAGGAGTTTAGAAGACTGCTCTTACTGGGAAACTACCCAAATCCCCTCATGAAGAAATAAAGAAGGCAGAAATAGGAGGACAGGTGGCTTTGGAATTGCTCCACAGTGTGAGAAGTGTTTTCTGGGAAATGGATGCACCATCTTCCCCTTTCTGCAAAAGGAAGACTGTGATTCTGCCTTAAGGGAAGGCAGTGAAAAAGTCAGAATTACAATGAGACTCAACCCCATCCAAGTACAAGCTTGCTCCTCAGGCAGATTAGTCTGGGGTGGCTCCCTGCTTATACTGCCTGATGCCTCACCTGCCATGGGAGAAGTCCAAACTAGATGCTGGTTTTCTTCAGATGGATCCCTCCATGACACCACTGATGTCCATGCTTTCAGAGCCCTATCCTAGTCACTGGCAACTTTATAATCAGGGATCTGATCAAAATGGAAATTTACTAGAAAATTATTGTCTTCTTTGAGGTCTTACTGCAGTAAGACACTGTTATGTCTGTGTAAGCTTAAACACTTTTTGATGTGAAGATTACCTGAGCTGTTTCAATGTCCTGGAGAAGAAGCATCCTGCCTTTTTCCAATTTTTGTAATTCCCCATTAACCATAACTGTCTGCATGGGCCTGGACCACTTTTAATATATTACAAATACCCCACAGTAATGTGCAAATTAATTGCAAGTGTAGATTAAATATTTTTGGTTTTGGTTTTGTTTTCACATGCGTGCATGTACATGTGATTACAACTTCACATGAACCAGAGTGTAGGTGAGATGACCTCTAAGCATGTTGGTAGTGCTAAATATATTTCATCCTTGATTATAATCCACTCATAAACACTGATCATATATTTGATATAGCAGCAGGGAGAACCACAAAATATGTCCTATACTTAGACAGGGCTTTACCTTAAATGAGATACTGCTGCAAATAGTTAATATCTCTTGCTTCTTTTTCTCTCCCTGTCTCAGGTTTGTGTGCCTTTCATCTAAACAGCTTGTTACAGACTAAGAAAATCCCTTAGCCTAAATCTTGATTCTCACTTATTCACATCAGGAATGTAGGTTGTGCTTGTTCATCTACTCATCATACATTGCATAATTTGATAATGAAAGTTTAAACCTGAGAACTTTGCTGAGTCTCCTAAAAATGGTATTTTCTCTTACTTATGGGGCTGGCAACTCTTGCATGTTGTTGCATGAATCCCTAGATGTATTTTGTCCATTTCACAAAGACCAGCTTGCTGTCTGAATGTTTCCCCTAGAGAAGTGGATTGTGGGCAGAGTAACCCATTAATGCTACCATGGTTTTCCACCAGAAGATTCTTCCAGGTAACCCTACCATCTACTTAGATCCCTATTACACAGCTCAGTATCAGCACCAACACTGTTTTTAAAGACAGCAGCACTGCTAAAGGTAAGGCAAAAGTTTTCAGCACTTTTTTCTTATCTTCTAAAGAGACTTTATGAAACACATAGGGAGTATAGAATATATATATATAATCATTAATAGAGAAGCAATAAAGTAAATTGGAGTAAGCATGAGTTAGGCTCTTAGTAGGTAAGCAAAGAGACTATAAAAGAGGAGGAAATAGAATGAAGGTCCCCTGTTTTCTATCAGAAATTTAGTTTAGAGCTCAAAATCCATTCCCACAAAGACAAAAATATATGTGTGACACGTGAGGAAATGAACTCTCCAGGATGTGCCTTGGGAGTGCTCTAGCACAGAGGCATTTTGCAAAGAGGTGATAATGTCCTTAAAAGGGCAGTGATGAGATTGTGGAACTCCTGTGTGTGGGTTCTGGGAAAAAAAAAAAAAAGAGAGAGAGAAGAAAAACATTTAACTTTGACATTTCATTTATAGGAATTTTAATTATCTGGATGGTTTCCTTTAAATGCTAGATGTAGGCAGTGAAAATTTGTACTTATAGAAGGAGAAACTGCTTCCAGGAGTTCCTAATTTTCATGTGTTATGAATTTTAATGCCTTATGTGGGTCAGGTTTTCACAGGCTTAGAAAAGGGAATACATTGACCTTAAACTATTGTACAGTTGTAATAGTATTTTTAGTCTCTATTGGTTATTTGCGGGCAGGAGCTCTAGTTTGTTTATGCTTCGTTTTCCCTCTACTTCCTTTCCACACTATCAGAAAAGCCCCAAGGCTTCCAAGAGCAGGCTATTCCTTTCGTTGTTTTTTTTTTGTTGTTGTTGTTGTTGTTTTTTTTTTTCTTTTTTCCCCACCTCCTAACTGTTAAAAAGACAAATACTAGTAACTATGAAATTCACTAGTCCATGGGGTCAGGAAGTTTTCACCCTCTCCTGTCAGTTTGGTCTGCTATTTTTGAGATAATGAATCCCTGAACTCCCCTCTTGCAGTATCTCCCATTAATGAAGCTGAATTTTTATAGAACCTTCTTTCTTTTTTTTTTTTCCCCCAGTCTCACATCCCTTTTGCCCCCAATTTCATTCTGCTTCCTACATTGTTAGAGATGTAGACTACTACTGACCCTGCAGGGAGGATTTTGAAATAATTTTATTTACTCTTAATTTGGTGCTATTTTTATGTCTTTCTTACCCTTGTCACCATTTTCTACCTTTCTTTTGGGTTGACAAGTATAAATAGCAAGAGCAGCTCTAGGAAATTTAACCAGAATACTGCAATACCTGAAATCTCATCACCCCAAAGCATAGAAACATGGTGCTCCTGTAAATCATAATGATGTCCTTCCTTGAGGCTCAGAGAAAAGGAAAAAAAAAAAGAGATGTGTGTGTGTGTGTGTGTGTGTGTGTGTGTGTGTGTGTGTGTGTGTGTGAAAAAGGGTGTATTGAGCCTAATGCTGGTTTAAGTTGCATCAGTACCTTTGTCTTGAAGAAGGAGGTATAGACATTCTGGCAAACGGCAGTGACTAAAACTAATTTAATTTTTAAAGATATAACCATGAACTACCTGGTCTAGTGGATGGCATCCCTACCCATGGTGGGAGAGATGGAATTAGATGATCTTCAAAATCCCTTCTGACCCAAGCCATTGTATTATTCTATCACAATTAAAGGCAAGCAGTTTTTTTGTTTGTTTGTTTGGGTTTTTTTTTTACGACAAAATCATAAGGGAATTGTATGCAATGTGTTTGTTTTTGGAGAAGTCTGAGCAGTAAAGTTTGCTTTTGTTACAATCACATGACAGTAAGACTTAGGGGTTGGGTATACTTGCTCTGCTTGAAAAGCAAGTTTTCATCCCAGAACTCTGAAATGGAGAGTCCAAACAAGGGTCTGCTGAGACAGGGAAATTGGTATTTCCTGTGTTTTGCCTACCTGACTCTTAATAATTTCAGCCCTTCAAAGCAGTAAACCCTTTAACAAATCTGGAATGATGGAACATTAAGCCCATCTGCTACTTGGAAACTCATGAAATACAAATAATAGTCCATTTCAGTCTATCTGACTTTGGGGAATAAACACAAGCACAAGTTAACTTTCCAGGCCACAAGTTGCCAAAAGTGTATGACATTTTTGGTACTTGTGATTCTAGTTCAACAAATTGAGGGGTTTTTTTCAGACAGCTCATGATTTTCCTTTCAATTTTAACTTTTCTACAGCGTCCTCTGCTTCACTTTTGGCGCATGACTAATCCCTTTGACTGCAGTAACTGTACTCAGGTTTTGAATGTTATAAGCAAGAGCTGAAGTTCTTTTGCCAATCAGAAACAAGCATTCCTTAACTGAACAGACATCAGTCCTTCACACACTAGCCAATTTGCAGTGTTAAATATTTCAGGAAAATATGGTTTCAGGTTTGATGAAGAAAAGCAAAAAGATTAAATTTAGAAACAAATCTGTTCTGCGGTTATTTTTTTTCCAAGTACACTAAAAGTTGATTATGGCTTTTTTTCCTTCCTTTTATTATAATGTTTTCATCATATAAATTCTATGCACCTCAGATGAAAACAACAACAATGAAAACTAACAAAGAAAAAAAACAAAATCCCAAAACAACAAAACAAACAAACCAAACCCCAAAAGCAAAAAGACAAAACCAAACAAACCAGGAGCAGAGGCAAGTTTTATTGCTATACCTTGTTGAAGTTCACTGAAATGAATTGTTTTATACCAGCTCTGAGTCAGAAGTGGTGCATAGAGCAAGTAATAGGTTGAACAGAAAGATGAACAGTGAACTAAATGGTGCTACGTACTTAATGAGCAGAGAGCTAATGCGTTTGTGAGTTAGCACTCTAATGAGCTGAGGTTCTCTGCTGCAAGCAGGTAATCTGTAGTTTCCAGATTGTGGCTTACCTTTAGCTACTACCTGTTTCTAACTTCAGCTATGCTTTTCCCAAAACGGGCTACTTCAAAATTACTTTTCACCACTCATGTGAAAACTAGATTCTTATAAAGAATCCTTCCCATATCCATTCACCATAACTGAAATCATCAGGAACTGCTTGGGTAGAGAACAGTTTAACCAAAAGAGATAAAGTAAAAGCTGTTTGACCAAGACTAGTTTTCTTATTTTACAATTCTTATGATATGGTAGCAAAACAATAAGTAGTGTCAGAATTTAACAAGCGTCCTTATCCAAACTGCAATAAGCCTTAAAAAAAATCAGCAGACTCACCTGTGAAGTAAACTATTTGCCATGCTGGCAGAGTTTCATAATGGAGTTTTGCTTTCTTCATCCCCATAAAACCTTATGCTATGAAACAGAAGATGACCACACAGTTGAATGGGTTTTAAAGCAGAGTATCCTGAGTCTAACATGTTTGAAATTATGTCTGACAACTAGGGAAGAAAAAAAAAATATTAATGGACAAGTAGGTTCCTCAATTTCTAAACCATCCACTCTCTTTTCAAATGTAAACTCATGTGCCTTCTGAATGCTCTCTATCCTCATATTTATGAAATTATTTTATTTTGTGTTGCTTTATTTCATGTTATTATTTATTCATTTTTGCTTTGAAAGAGGTTTTCAACATTAAAAAATCATGTCATTATAATGTATAAAAAATACCATATGAGCATAGGTTTGTTCCTCTGTTTATTGGGCTGACTTGTTGCCCTTTTTCTTAATATCTCCTGGGCTATTTCTCATCAGGTGTGGCAAAGCACTAGGAGATCTCAGAGTCATTTGTGTAAAGTATGTGCATTTAAAAACTCCAATATATTAAAGATAACCACTGTATGAGCTCAGTTTTTATCTCAAGAGTGATGAATGCCTTAGCAGAGGGGAACAAAAAATGTGGACTTATTATCTTACGAGAAATCAAAAAATTAGATGAGAGATGCAGAGCTGTAAGAAAAAAAACATACATTATTCATTTCCTCTGCTAATAGAGGAATTGATCTTGATAGTCCTGTAAAAGTTGGGCCTCTGGTCATAGCTTGTCCCCACCGTAGTCAGCAGAGAAAGTCTGCTTTCACAAAAGGCATCTCAGACCTTCTGAAGATAAATCTCTAAACTAGGTGAGGTGATTAGGACTCTGGAGCTATCCTTCCTCCTCTGACATTTGAAGGATGTCTAGGTTCGCAGAAAGAGCCAAAGTGATAGGTTTGAAAGAAAGGTTTAGCTTTCAGAGAGCTGAGGCAGGGTGAAATGTTAAAGGAGAGCAGGGCTCTAACTGAGGGAGCTGAGTGGCCTGCTCGTACCTACTGCATGGGAGGTGCATCTGGGGTGCAATTGTCTCTGTATATCATTTAGTAGTCTACAAAGTGAACAGAGGAACAGTGTTCTGGAAAACACAGCTTATGAGGAAAAAGTGAAGATTAGTATATTAGTGCGTTCAAGAAGTCTGTGGGCACTGCTGAATTCAGGATAATGAATCAAATTGATTCTGTGTTTGAAGTGGAAACTGTGAGTTTTGGAGAAGCTGAGATAACTGAAGAAAACCCCTTTGAACAGTGAGGATTTAAAGCACTAATGGACAGTGAGAATGCTACAAAAATGACAGAGGTCTCAGAATCCAGGAGATGTAGCTGATCCCACATTGTGGTAGGGACACATCCTTGATGATTTTTCAATATCATTTATTTCCTGCTTTCTGCAATTCTGAGAGGACAATGTCAGCACACATACTGTAAGTATGAACAGTGGCAAACTGCTGTTGAGTTTAAAGGCAGAATCAGACTGTTGGTTTCCTAGTTTCTTAAACCTGATGTAAGGGGACCTAAATATTTTTTAAACTGCCATGGGGATTTCTACCATAATTTTAAAAAGTGGAACAAAAGTGGCCGGGGGAGGGGGGAACAAAAAACCAACAACAAAACAAACAAACCCAACCAAACAAAACTATGATAGCCAGGATATGAGAGAGTCACTGAGATGTCTCTGTCCTTAATGAGAAATCACAGGGAAGATTACTGCCACTGCTTGCCTATACGCTCTGACTTATCAGTTGGTCTGGGAGTTTAGGCTCCTGCGATATTGAATGAAGATTATAAGCCAGATGGGCCACAAATTCTGTCAAGCCTTCTTGTCAGCTGCTCTCATTACAAAAGCCAGCCAGCCTTTTCCAAAAATAAGAATGTGAAGCAAATTGGGCTTATAGACCCTTATAATGCAATTGCACGCAGAGATGGGGACCTGAGCGGGCAGGCAGAAATATTATTGATGGCTGCTGAAAACAGGGAATAAGATGTTATTAAGCCAAGTCAGAGATAGATATCGATAGCTAATATAAAGCCTTTATTGGTTTACAGGCTCCAGGAAAGAGGGTTCAGAGCTTCGACCCTTTGCTTTGCTTTTAATTTCACTGGAGATGCAGGGTTTATGAATAAAACATATCTTCACTCATGATTCTGATATTAGTCACTGCTTTCTGTGTCCCTCATTCTCTCAAAGCAAGCAACATGCACTAACTACATAAACTTTGAAAGCTCTATTTTACCGAGGTGGGGATGGATGCAAACTGACAAAGAAGTAGTTTGGGAGGAAAGAAAGAGGAGGAAAAAAAAGACAAAGAGCAAGAAAATGAATGACAGACTAGAAACAAGACAGATAGAGTGAAAAAGAGAGGAATACAAACAAAGTTCTGAAAGACATAATGACATAAGAATGGATGAAATAAAATTGAAGAATTCACATTGCCTTCCTCCTCTGACAAGATATGATGGCAGAGTTGCCCTGCTTCTTGTATGCTCCATCTGCATGTATAGAAAACATGAGATTTTCAGCAAGAAGTACAGCGGTTCCTGAATCTATGGTTGTGCATAAGTTGACTTTGCATCCTATTTACTCTGGTGTATCCATAAGCATATATAGAATTATGAACAGTGATGTATAAAGAGGTTTGGAACCTTTCATAAACTTCTCAGATACTGTGCTGAGAAATCTGCAAAATATCCCTGGACTTAGGAATAATTCAGAATGTTAAAAAGGATTGAGAAGGAAGATATTTGAAACAGAGAAAAAAAGCCCAAAAAACTTTGTAATAAATTTTACAGGTTAATAACAGCCCAAGTTCCATGGGTATATCTCATCTGGGTGGTGCAGCAGTACACACCCCAAGATCCTGTACTCCACTGTCCTGGGTTTGGCTGGGATAGAGTTAGTTTTCTTCCTGGTAACTAGTACAGTGTTGTGTTTTGGGTTTAGTATGAGAATAATGCTGATAAGACAGTGATGTTTCAGTTATTACTCAGCAGTGCTCACTCAAGGACTTTTCAGTTTCCCATGCTCTACCAGCAAGCAGAGGTGTAGCATGGCCAGGAGAGCTGACCCAAACTGGACAAAGGGATAATCCATACCACAGGGCATCATACCCAATATAAAACCAGGGGAGTTGTCCAGGAGAGGTCAACTGCTGCTGGGGGACAGGCTAGGCATTGCTCAAAGGGTGGTAAATTTTGTCCTGTGCGTCACTCATTTCTCTTCGGTTTTATTCCTCTCTGTCTTTTTGTTGTCTCACTTTTCATTAAGATTCTGTTGTTATTATTATTACATATCTGAAACTACTAGTTTTACCTTTTTCCAGTTATCCTCCCCATCCCAGTGAGCAGGTCCATGGTACTTAATTGTCATCTGGGGTTAAGCCATGACCCCACCATAGAACAGCATGAGAACTGTCTTGTAAATACTGTCAGTGATGCTGTATTTTATTCATGCAGTTTCTTTTTGTTTTTCCCTTTGTAAACAAATACATAGGATAAGGGCTTTGTTTTTGCTGATGAACTTTTAGAACAAGACTGGATTTATACCTTGGACTCAAAAAATTCAAAATGCTCCAAGGTTCCCCAGTTTATGTACAGAGAGTGAAGCTCCCATTCCCATCTCTCATCTAGTCTCATCCAGGACAGATCTATTCAGATGCATGAAAATTGAATTAAGAACACTTTCCCACAATTTAAGCAGAACATATATGGTTTCCATAGAGTAATAGCAGTACATTTGAATGAGCGAATGCTCATTAAAGTGACGAGCAAGAAAGGATGTGACTTTGGCTTATTGCTCAGAATCAAAAAAGAAACAACTACTTAAAAAAAAAAAGACCCCCTCCAGTAAATTGTTCTTATCTCAACCTGTGATTTTTTTTTTTTTTTTTTTTTTTTTTTTTTTTTTGCCTCCTGTTGGAGAAGGGGAGAGGAGTGTCTTGTGGTCTTTTTAGTGGGAGTACTAAATTGGGGAATGATATTCTCAAACCACAGCACCACCTTAAAAAAAACCTAAAAAAACAAAAAAGACCAAAACATGAATAAGATAATATTTGGATAAAATACTGGCAGTGGACATAAATTATTGGAAGAGAAAAAAACTTCTGAAATGCAGATTTTGTGATCATACAAAATCTGCATGAAATAGTTATTTCATACTAACTGGATGATTTGAGCCAGTCTACGTGCTCTGCAGCACAGTGAGTGAATTTCACTCCTGTGAAGATAATAATGGTCTTTTGGATGTGGACGAATATTTCAGAACACAGTCAGTTCCAAACAAAAGACTCCATCTTGGAGTTAAGAGGAATAAGGTTGATGGAAATGTTCACCTTCTTGAGAAATGGTACAGAGAATAACTACAAGCTGGTATTAATGATATTTCAGTGATCTAGTCACAGACAAAAATAACTTTGTACACTTCTAGGACATAATACAAGTTGTACAGGATTTTGTCCCTCTTTAGAGTGAGTGGTTGAAAAATAAATTAATATTAGCCTTCAAAATTTAAGTATCGCATTTTCTTTAAACTGTGTTCTTTTAACACTGATGTCACAGTTATGTACCAAGTTCTGGAGAAGTAAGAAAGAACCACTTCAGGCTTTAGGATCCTCATTTGAAAAGTGCACAGGATAAAAGCAACTGTGTCATTCAGCCTATGCTTCACAAATGAAAATAACAGCTGAAATGTATGCCAAATTGACTAAACTAATCAACCACCCTTTTGATGGGGTTATTATGCAATCACTACACTTTCTTCCAGAACATTTATGAAATCACAGACGATGCCATCCAGTTTTCATAAGTATTAATTCAGAAAATAGACTATAATTCCACCACCTCTCTGCCTCCCTTTCTAGTGTGTTATAATTAATAATGAACACCAATGTTGTTTTGCTTTTCACAGCTTTAAAGTCAGAACCAAGGTTGCTCTTCCATCTTCCGTTCACTTCATAAATTTTCTGGAAAGACAGCTTAGGTATTAAAATAATCACTTGGGGTTCAGGCTCCAATTCCTTGTTTTTCAGTCTTCCCATTTTGGTGAAATATGGATGATAACACCTTACCTTTCTTCTTTTTTTGCTGGTTTTTTTAATTATATGTAACCTTCAAAACAAGCTATGACACTTCCTAATTAGGAAGATAAAGCTACTGGTTACCTGAATAGAAAAACTGATCATCTGAGTTACACCTAGTTTTGACCTACTATGAAATGTCAGTGGGTGAGACACTGGCACAGGTTGCCCAGAGAAGTTGTGAATACCCCATCATTGGAATTGTTCAATGTCAGGTTGGATGGGACTTTGAATAGCCTGGTCTAGTGGAAGATATCACTGCCAATGGAAGGATTTAGTCTATGTAATCCTTAGAGATCCCTCCCAACCAAAACTATTCTATGATTTTATGGTTCTACAACAGTAACAGAACCACACAAGCAAGAGCAGTAATGAGCATTGCAGGAGCTCTCGTAAGTGTTAGACAGATTTAGTTGAAACAAGGCAGAATTTTTCAGCTTTACAGAGTCACAGAATCAACTGAGAAAGACTTCTGAGATCGTCAAGTCCAGCCTATGTTCTAACACCACCTTGTCAATGAGAACATGGCACTGAGTGCCATGTCCAGTCTTTCCTTAAACATCTCCACAGCTGGTGACTCCACCATCTCCCTGGGACAACCCATTCCAATGTCTAATCACACTTGCAGTGAAGCAATTCCTCCTAACATCCAACCTAAACCTCCCTTGGTGCAGCTTGATGCTATGTCTTTTTGTTCTGTCACTAGTTGCCTAAAGAGGAGCCCGAGCCCCACCTGGCTGCAATCTCCTCTCAGGGAGTTGTAGTTACAAGATCAGCCTTGAGCCTTGTCTTCTCCAGACTATGTAACACCAGCTCAATCAGCTGCTCCTCATCACACTGGTGTTTCAGATCTTTCAACAGTTCTGTTGCCCTTCTCTGGACTCACTCCAGCACTTCAATGTCCTTCTTGAACTGAGGGGCCCAGAACAGGGCACAGCACTCCAGGTGTGGCCTCAACAGTGTCCCATACAGCGGGAGAATCACTTCCCTACTCTTGCTGGCCACACTATCTCTGATACAGGCCAAGATGCCATTGGCTTTCTTGCCCACCTGGGTGTACTCTGACTCATGTTCAGAAACTGTCAACCAGCACCCACAAGGTCCTTTCCCACTGGTCCACTTTCCATCCCCAAGCCTGGATCTGCAAGGGGTTA
>JAWWEW010000088.1:66231500-66241799 GCA_035583185.1 Anabacerthia variegaticeps | reverse complement strand
CATTAACTGTTCTCAATCCAAACTATAGGAAATTCGTCTTTGGAACAGGTCAGTTTCTAAACCCTAAAGACTGCCCAGGGGAAATGATGGCAGCAGTGATCAACAGTTATTTCACTGCCTACAGAGCTATGCTTGGCAAAATAAGACCATGTAAATCAGGTTCTCAGAAGTGTTCCACACACTGTTCCCATTGCCTTCATCCTCCATCTCTTCAGCTCTTCCATACTGCTCAGAGCAACATTTTGCATGTTTCAACTTTTTATGGAGGAGCTCAGTAGCAGATAAGTTCCCAGCTGCATGTTCACCACTAACAGGTTCCAAGGAAAAGGTCATTTTGTTTTGATCCTTGCTTCACTCAGGTCTCTTTGACCTCACTGCTGAATGCAAAGGTGGCCTCTCACTAAAAATCATCCAAGACTCTTGTGCTAGATGCTGTATTGCAGAAATAAAAATGCCTTTGGACCATTCACCTATATTCGTCTATATCTTTTCTTTTCTTGTCTTTCTTTTTTTTTTTTGAATCATTGTTTGCTCGAGGTTAAAAAATTAAAAAAAAAAAAAAAAAGAAAAAGGCCACAGTAAGTAGTAGTTGAAGACAGCTTGACTTCTCTTAAGATTTTCATTTTTGTTCAAAAAACCCTGACAATTTATAATCCAATCACAGTGTTCCACCAGCACTTCTTTTTTTTACGATTATTTTTGTGTGTATGTGTGTGTATATATTTTATATATATATATATATATATATATATACACACACATATAAAGAATGTGAGATTATATTTAATAGATTCAGGATAGAAACAATGATCTGGAAGAAGAATAGAGTAATGATGTTTCCCAGAAGTGATTAAGTCATAAAAAGATGGTTTTGATGGAATTGGATATTAGTCCAGAAACTGTTTCTCTCCTATTTAGCGGACCAGATGATCTCCACAAATGTTCCTATCTGTGTCTTTCTGATTTACTTAGCACTATTCCTTCATAGTAAATGGCTACATTTTGATGACCTAGGGGAAGTTCTTTTTAAACACTGACACTATTCCCAGAACTGTACACAACACAACCTGAGACATACAGGATATCAAACTGGACCAATAAAACTTACTGTTCAGTCCAGAATTCTATAGATAAAAAGAACAGTCCTGGTGGTTTCAGAGAGGAAAAATATGAAATAGGCAGTTCCAAAAAGTTTAATAGGTAGATCCTGGCTTTCACTCAGAAGCAAGAGGGTTTACACTGGGACTGGTTGGACAATCAGATTTCTAGCAAGGACAGCAGAGAAAAAATGTGTAAATTGAAGATAAAATGTACTTCTTGGTAATGAATGCATTTTAGCAGGCCCCCATGAGGTATGGAAATGCATTTATCTCCATTTTACAGATAGAAGCTAAGGAACAAAGAGAAGTGACCTAGTCAAGGTCACACAAGATCCTTACAGTAATGGTGAATTCAGCCCTTGGTGCCAGATTCTGCTCAAGTAAGGCTACCATTTGACTGAATTTCCAAGCAGGAGACATATTTCCAAGGAAGGGAAAGAAACAAACAAGAAAACAAACACACAAACAAACAAACAAACATACAAAAAAAGAAGACATTGTTCTGACAGAGTATTTGTTTTTAACAAGCTATTGGATACCTGGAGTGCTGGCCAAAATATCACTGTGGACACCCTAATCAATTTTATGAAGCTTGCACAATACAGATGGACCTTGAAGAATAGAAACACTACAAGACTACATGCACAAGTGCTGTAAGACCAAAGCCTTTACAGATGTGCCAAGCTTTCTGCCAATCCATTTATCAACTGTGCAGCACATATACAGAGAATGTGTTGTATCCTAGAAACTCTTGCTACTTTTAACAACTCATTTTGCTTTTAGCTTCCTTATGGCCAACATATCCCATTTGCTTATTGGAGTGCAATCCCATGGAGTCCATTCAGTAGACTAGACCTTGGACCCCACAAATTTCCTATACATTCTCTGGCTGATGCATAAATCTTAGATGAAAGTGTGAGACATTTTCTGCATAACACATGAGAATTCCACTCCTTGATCCAAAATATTACCAGAAAAAACAGTGGAGGAAACAGGGAGCACTGAAACATAAATGATGCCCACCCTGCTTACAGACACAGCCCTTGCACATGTACCTATGTCACAGGTTCTGTTAGAGCCCAGGAATTCATAAAAAGTTCTGATGATTTAGCTGCTGGTTCCCCTCCTCTACACATTAAATACTATTTTACATTCGCCATCTCATATCTGCTTATGATAGTCTTTTGTTGCCCATAAATCTCACAGAGTCATTGTGCTTCTGATCCCTCATTTCTGCGTTTGGTCTCATCAATTAACCTTGTGAAACGATGCCTGTATGACCAATAAGAACAAGAGGGAAGTAGAAGCTGTGAAGCAGAATTACTGCTCTGTGAACAATTTGTTAGATGTGGCCTAAAATATATGCTGGTCTGAGTAAAAACACAGAGGATACTTCATTAAAGCAAAAAAGCTAGTTCATATTTTGGAGGGGAATAAATAAATAAATCAGCATAACCATCTGTGCTGTGTATATCAGAAAGATCTGAGGAGATACTTCTTCAAAGCTCTTCAGGATAATTCAGTTGCAAGGCCTGTAAAGTTCAGTCTGACATGAACCAAAAAAGCTACAGGTAAATTTTTAAAAATTGGTAAAAGGATAGGGCATTTTGCCAGCATGAAATAGTTCTGGGACCGCAGGTAGACCCTGTTAAATGAGTTGCAAGACCTATTGCCAATAAGGAAAAATCATCCCACAGAGACAGCATACTCTGTGTAGTGTCTCCCTGGGGTGCCAGTTTTCTCTTTGTCCTTTCACCTGTAAGACAAATCCTTCACTCAGTTTACCATAAAATGTTGCACGCACAGAAATCTGGCAAGGTAATAATTATTGATTTAATGTGGTGATTTCTATGCTAAGGGTTTCTAAGGATTGTAAAGTCTGTATATCCCCACTAGAGACTGATTAGGCCCTATCTCAAATAAGAACAACATGGAATAAACATGAGAACAGCAGCTCCTGGACCCTAATGTACCACCTCTCATTGACACCGAATGCAGTCTCTTCTTGCTGTGGGAAACTGTAGGAATGAATTAAAATTATAGAATGCATTTATTGCCATTCTGTAACAGTAATGTTGGTCAGATTAAAAAACAAAACAAAACAAAACAAAACAAAAAACCGAATAAACAAACAAAAAAACACAAACCAAAAAAAAAAAACCAACTTAGAAGAATAGATAATCACTAACTGAAACGTCTGCTTATCCTTGGAACAATTTCAGCTCAGGACTAATCTTAGCATTGCTTAGTAACTATTGTTAGGAATCTTTAGGTACAATAGTTTGGGTTTTGTGGCTTTCTGCTTCCATTTCTTTACTCATACTCAATGTTTACTTTTCAAAGTCAAAACTTTTCATTGTCAAGGGTATGGATTTCCCTATGCAGGATCATTTTGAAAATCACATTTTTAAAGTTGACTTTGAAAGCAAACTTAGTTTATTTCTCTTAAACAGATAATTTTGTACAGAAAACAAAGTGAAGGAACTTGTGTTAAAAATATTTAACCTTATAGGAAAGGATTTAGAATAACTGACCTAGGCAAAGTAAGTAATTGTACTAGTTTTACCATAGTTTTAATGAGGGCAGTAAATTTTCAGCAGAATTTTTTATATTTTGACACTTATAATTTTGTCAACTACCTTGAACTTAGAAAAAACAAAAAATCTTGAAAATACCTGTATTTGATATCTTATATTGATTGCACTATGCAAAAGAATCCTTCAATAAAAAGTATGTAGATGAGAAAACCAAAGTAAAATTTCCTAATTGTTCTTATTATGATTAAAAGATTGTGATCATTTTACATTGCACATGTGATGTATAATTTGTAAATTCTTTGTCAGTTTTAGGGCATTTTTCACTTGACCCACCGAGGTGAATCACAGCTCTGAGGTAGCCTAAGCTGCATACTTATGATCTGAGTGTACTGAAGATGTAAGGACATTCTCCTGTGAAGAATGTATTAATGCTTTGCCATTTAACTCAAAACCACAACTCATTTCCCCTTACAATTTGTATGAATATTCCTTAATTGCATCACCTTTTCAGACATTTACCAGCGGTGACAATAGAAAGGTCTGTTAGTCATCCAAACTTCCTGCAGCATCGCTCTGAACCATCTGAAGATCATTAATGTGCTAATCACAAAAGGAAGGAGAAAAATTTGCAGAACTTTATGAGCAGTTAATGCAAAGTTAGATCCCAGGCTGTCATTTTTAAATAGGAGCCAAAAAATGCCTGATATGCATAACTTCTCTTATCAAACAGGGACAATAGCATGACTAACCAGACTGGCCATGAGCCAGTAGCACAAAAGTATCACTCTTGGCAGGTGGATTCACTCATGCTGCATATGTGACACATCTTACTGATGGATTGTAGAAAACCACTGAGACAATGTCGGAGGTGACTTGTTTCATCTCCGCTAAGGTCAAGGTTACTTCAAGCTCCATATGGCTCAGGACCTGGACCAAAGCCCAACAAAGTTAATATGGCCATTTCCATTGACTTTGATAGGTTTTGCATCGGGCAGTGTAGATAGGAGTAGCTGCTGCAGTTCAATGAGGGAAAAAAATGGGAGTAGAAAAATGAAGTAATGTGCAAAAATCTGAAGAAATCTCAGAGGTTTCAGCTGTTGTAAACTTTGCCGCTGTGTTAAATGAAATGTCTAAATAGCCAAATATCTCAAATCTAGACTAGCAGCAAATGGTTAACCATTCTGTAAACTCAGATTGTCATCAACAATCTATTTTTATCAGAATTATTTCTTCTTTTTCTTTTTTTTTTTTCCTTATTTTTTCCCCCAGTCTATTCTGTGGATTTAAAAGAAGAAAAAATACTCTCATATTATGAGAAATTAAACCAAATTGTGACAACACATGACACATCTTCCATCAAGCCCAGAAACACCAATGTTTTTCCAGACTTACTCAAGGTTGAACTCCCTTTAAATGTTTATCTCAAAGCAGCAGGAAAGAGAAAGTTCATTCACAGTAGGTATTTAGAGAAGATTGAGAGGCTGAATGTAGACTATTCTATTAAAATTTCCTGGAGTTTAAGTGCCATTACTTCAGAGACAAAGATGCCATACTCGTGTGTGGGTAGTAGCATATTCTCTCTATAATGAGAAATATCAAGTAAAGAAGACATCCTGTAGAAAGGAAGAGCCAAGGAATCAAATGGACAATTAGTTGACTTCATTTTCTCACAAAGTATTTAAGTGGTTGATAAACAGGGAATATAAAGAGGGAAAAGGTGTGTTCCAAGTCAGGGACTCAAGGGGAACAAAACAGAATTTAAAGGCAATGACTTTCATCTTCCACCATGTCATTGGTGTTACCTGGAAATGTTTGCCAATAAACCCCTACCCAAAGCCAAGACCAAAACCTCAAACAAAATCCTCTAGTGTGTTAATTAAGGGCAAACTGATATGGAAGCAATAGAGTGATATGTGTCCTGAGAGGATGTGGGATGCATCAGTGGGAATGTATCATTATAAAGAGAGGATCACATCTCTGGAGCAGACTTGTAGGCACAGGACACACAAGAACATATATGACCTAAGTAACGAGTAGTACAGCAATAGAGGAGAAGATTCAATAACCACAGTAAATAAATCTGAAATCTCCCTTCCCTTAATGTCCTCTCAAGTCTCATGTTAAGATATATAATACTGTCATTTCTGTAAAGATTTGTATAATATACCTTATAAAGTCTCCAGAGAGATAAATTCTTGAAGCAATTCCAGACAAATTGAGTTCAAAATCCATCTGGGATTTTAACAGCATTGAGTATATCTGATGATTTTCATGTCTCCCATTAAAAATAGTCCTATTTTTACATTATTGCAACCCTTCAGCATGAGCTGTTGCCTGAACAATCATTCCCACGTCTGTGGTTGCACACTTCGTTGATTGCAAAGGCTGACAATTTTCATTGGAAAATTCTCTATTTCCATTCAAGTTTTCAGTGGAAATATGTAATAGTTCTTGATTAAGGTTGCTTCATAATATCCTATGAAACAACATCAAAAATTGTTATTTAAATCAAGAATCTGAACTCTATCATCCCTGAATAGTTTAGTCATTGAAAGTCTGAGAAATGATGCTGAGTTTTCATCTGACTCTTTGCATAAGAATGCACACATACAGAGCAGATGTTGTGATAGAGAAGAAATACAGCAATTATACTTGAGATGCAAAAAACTTGACAGGTCTTTTGATATAATTTTTCACTTCCACAAAAGCAATCAATCAACCAATTAACCCAAACCAAATCAAAACCAACAAAAGCCTCCCAGCCTAAACCCCAAAGATTCGTAAAAGTGCCCCAGAGGCAATGAGCTTTTCCTTAGAGGGTGTGATACCTCATAAATTTTCTGTATTTGCTCAAAACTATCTACTTATAAGTTAGCTTGTAAATCAGTGTTTTCAATTATGACTACCTGTGAGTAACCTTTCATTTTCAGCTTTCTGGTTGTCATTACGGGGGAAGGTGGGGGGTGAGAGGGGGGAGGAACCAAAACACCAAACAAGCAAACAAACAAAAATACCCAAAACAATCAAATTATAACAAAAAGTTTTAGAGAAAGGTAAGCTATTACATGTTGCTTCTGAAAGCTGGGGTCTCCAAAATGGAAGCTCTTTCTGTAGCTGCAATAACTACCCTGCTTCCTTTCTTCATAGACGAATAGGGAAATAATTTAATTCTCATCAACTGCAAAAGCAAGTAATAACTCTTCTCATTCATCATGTAGAGTAAGTGGAGAGAATAAAAGCTTCTACTCATAGTCAATCCACCTGGTAACATGCCTGGGCCAAAATTTAAATGTGAGGAGTTCTTAAGGGACAACAGTGTGTCCCTATAGCACAAGTAATATTGCACAAAATAGTGTCTGGCTCTCTTCACTTAAAGCATCCTCCATTATTAAAAAGAGATACTATTTGAGTGTGTCAGAAACATAATCTCTAAAGGAAGTGTTAATGCAGTGCTAAGTATTTTTATGTTATTAAAGTGCTAGTCAAGTGGGAAAAGTAAACTGTGGTGCACTGAATTATCAAGGAAACTTTTCTGAAGAAGATTATGCTCTGACAGCCCCAATGTGATAAGTATATCAAGATTTAGTGTCCATTTATTAGTTGCTCTGAACAGGAGAACCCTGTGGCTGCCAAACCTGAATCATTACCCTCATTTTTCATGATATAATCAGTATGAGAATGGTGACTACCTGGATATTTTCCTGGACATGAGGTTTTCAAACTAAGTACAGCTAGATCACCATTATTGCATCATTGACTGATTATCATTCAGATTAATGTCTCTTCTTTATTTTCATTCCCTGTACTGAAACAATGCATATGTCACTGAGTAATTATGTCCAGTGTCTGCTTCTGAATTACATCCTTGACGTATATACCTTTGTCACTGCTACTCTAGCTTTATGCTGCTCCTTGAACCTTTTTCACTCAAACATAAATAAGTTAACACTTGGTCATATTTAACCAAACTCAGAATCAAAAATTGAGGATATTTCCCTTATTCTCTGTTATATGCAGTTCCCTTGCCACTAGTGTTTTCCATGACCATTGTGTTCTTCCCTCAAAGAAATCTGTCCAAGAGGCATGTGTATTGTGTTCTATTTGGATCTATTAAAAATCTGCTTTCAGCTTGAATGACAGGAGCATTGAAATGAAAGTTTGCTACATAATTTGACTCTAACTAAAGAGGCAATTAATATGGTCAACCTTTCTGCTCATGCCACTGTTTTGAAGGTCTGAGGACAGCTTTCCCCATAGCAGCACTCCCGTTTCCTGTATCTCAGTGAATAGCTGTGAAGGCAAAAAGGATTTGATTTTCATTTAAACCTAAAACTAAAAAATTCCTCCAAATTTTAATGTTATGGGGCATCCAAAACCATTATTAAGGGCTCACATCTGCAGTTTAATGAAGCAAACATTTTAACAGCACAGTGTTAACCCCCTATAACGTCTATCTTCCCATTGTGTCCCTTGCCAATATCTCTACTGATTATGCCAGCGTACATCTGTTGTCAGTCTGACCAACTGATCTCTAATAAATCACCACAGTAGAGGAAATTAGCAAATTCTTTTTTTTTTGTTTTGTTTTGTTTAGTTTTGGAAGTGTAAAATGCATAAATATTGCTCCCGTTACAGAATACCTTGCTGAAAAGCATTCAAGCTGCCAGAGTGACTCAGGAGACTGTGAAGTTCTCCACTGTCATTCCACCTTAATCATGACAGTTTCCTTTTGATCCAAAATCATGCAATTTCTACTCATTATATTGAAAAGATGACATTTCACTGTTCAGTCAAATAAGTCCAACAAAATTTGATCTCCAGTTCAAACATTTCCATTACAGAAATGCTGGTTGTAAATGTGATCTTGGCAAAATAGCGAAAAGCTGTGATGAGCCTTATCTGTCTGAAGCTAAATTTCATTTACCATTTATATTCAGAGACATCCTTCCCTTTGGTTTCATTTTAAAAGGAAGATCAGTGTTGCAATAAACAACTCATGGACATAGTCCATGACTGGGAGTTACTTATGAAGGTAGAGTAATCCAAAGGTACAGTCCTAGGTATTACTGTACACCTGTTTCAATAATTTAATCAAAGAAGGGGAGACTGACTAGATGAAGCAAGTGGCCTGGCAGAGTCAAATTAAAATGTTTTCTGAAACGAATGTCACTTGAGGTTTCCTCATGGAGAAATTATAAGTAACTAGTAACAGGCAAGGCAATGTGTGATCATTTAGTGAAGTATTAAAAAAGCAGATCTATTTCTTTTTATATTTTGCAAATTCTTTTATTTTAAGGGAAAAACAAGTAGTTGCCAAAGAGGTAGAAAGAAACAACAACATCAATGACAACAAGGGCAAGAAAGTCAGAGAAAATAAGTACTGCCCTGAGATTTTTTCATATTTGAAGTTTAAAATAAAATAAAAAACCCACAAACAACAAGCAACAAACAGAAAAAAAAAAACACAAACAAAACAAACCAACCAACCAAACAAAAAGAACCAAACAAAACCCCAAAACAAAACAAAAAGACCTTCATAATGATCAAATCAGTTCCTTGGATTTACTGAAAGTGATTATCTCTTACTAAAATTAAAATACAATGCTATTGTCTTTAATATGTTTTCCTGGATGCTACCACAGAGAAACTAATAGAAGTCCTGTCTGTGCCATCTACAGATGGAAGGATTTCTGATAAACACCTAGTGCTTTGTTCCTATCCTGGGGCAAGACCCAATTTGAGGCAGTACATGGGAGACTCTCTCATATGGGAGGGACCCCATGCTGGAGCAGGGGAAGATGTGAGGAGTCCAACACCATTGGAGGAAGGAGCAGCAATGAAAACGTGTGATAAACTGACCACAGCCCCCATTGCTTGCCCCTCTATGTCACTGGGTGAGAGGAGGTCAAGAAAATCAGGAGTGAAATCGGGCCCAGGAAGAAGGGAGAGAGAGGAGAGAGGTGGTTTTACTGGTTTGGTTTTATTTCTCATTATCCTACTCTGATTTGATTGGTAATAAATTGAGCTAACTTCTCCAAATCAAGTCAATTGGGCTGGTGACAGTAAATGGTGAGTGATCTCCCCTTGTCCTTATCTTGAACCATGATCTTTTTGTTATATTTTCTTTTCCCTTCCAGCTGAGGAGGCGAGTGACAGAGCAGCTTTGGTGGGCACATGACATCCAGGAAGGGTCAACCCACCACACATCCTTTGTCCCTGGCTCAGCTAGACCAAGTGATTTCATGGAATTCTCTAGTGCTGGTAGCCTCTTCCACAGCTTGATGTCTCAGCCTGTTATGCCTGGGTAGAGTTTAAAACCAGGATGACCCATAGGCAGAGCTAAAGGAGCAGACTTGGGCCATGGCAGTGAGCTTTTCTCTCTGTCAGGACATTGCCTTGGCTCCCATAAAAGAAGACATGCATTGCAAATGAATGCCCTAAGAAATATTGAAACCAATACTGAATGCACTTCTGGAAACTTGATATTTTCATCATATGCCATCTAAGCTAATACACTGCACTGTTTACAGTCCTCCACTACAATATATTTTGAAATTATTACCTTGCTCTGAGTCATTTGTGTCATAATGCTCTCCATAGGTACCGATAAAATGAAAATGTAAGCCTCTTTTATTGGTGGCACTGCATCTTAATTGAAAATA
>JAWWEW010000088.1:66217147-66231297 GCA_035583185.1 Anabacerthia variegaticeps | reverse complement strand
AAGAGGCAATAAACATCTGCTACATTCATGACCATTGGCCTTACTGTTTATGAGCTTGGGAGATATTTATTTTCAAGAGACATACTTCTCTTTGGGTTAGACTGTATTTTTTTCTCCCCTTGTTTTATAGTTATTTTACCACTTGTAAAATAGTAAAGTGGTAATAAAATATTTTTTGGGGGATTTTTTTTTTTTTTGGCCTTTCCTCCCCTCTACCCCCATCTCTTTTCAAATTAACAGCAGAATGAAATTCAATCAAATGAAAAAAAACTTTTTAGAAGAAATCTTTCAGCCAGTAGGGATGAGTTTTAGCCATTTCTCCACTTACGAGCTGTTTGGACTACTCTAGCTTTATGGACTGAAGAAGTTAATAGGAATTCTGTATTGTAGTTTGCCCATTGTCCAGCTGCCATTCAATTGTATGTGTTGTATGTAATTGCCGAGTAAGGCTGTAACCTTTTCCTTTTCTCTTTTCCTCACATGCAATAAGAACTAAGGGCAAAGTTGGAGAACAAGTTGTAATTGAAAGCTACAGGCAGCTTTCTGGTTTTGTCTGTTTAGTGAAGGAAATAGAAGAGTGAAATAAAGCAGACTGTGTTTTGAGATGTTTGGAAGAGAATTTAACTATTTAGCTAAGGAGACAACAAGACAGCTGTGAGTAGAAATGACCTTCAGCAGCCAAGGCAAAGCAGTGTTTGTAGGAATAGGCAATACATATTATTTGACCAACTTGTTTAGTACGTATTACTTTGATCACACAGATAATCCTTCAGCTCTCAAACAGAATAAGACACTTCACACGTCAATGTACTTAGAAATTTTAAAATTTCCTTTAGGTGCTTCTTTGGTATTCTCCATTTGAATGAAGCCTATATTACTTTTAATGACTTTTCCATAATGATACTGAGATGCCATTGGGGTAGCAAGCTTTCGTTGGCACAACACAGGTTGTGTTTTAGGGTACTTCATCCATAGGATTGCAATAATTTCCAGGAATCACTTACTGGGAGTAAATATCTACAGTTATATAATTTTAAATTGAAATGGTCCAAATAAACAACAGATTACGTCTTCCAGTTTCTACATACTAACACTATGGCTCCTTTCTGTCAAACTCTGGCAGGATATCAACCTGATATCCTTTAGTTACCTCTGCACAGAATCTCAAGAAACAATAATGATTCCATGCTTTAATTCTTTTTACATTTTGTATGAAGTTTGTAGTCAGGAGTACATGTTGTAGTAAATACAGAAAATTCAGATTTCTTAGTATTTCACCCCTGGGAAGGCATTATAACCACCTGTACCACAGAATAAATGTATCATGCAAAGAAAGAAGCTGAAAGTGTCCAGAAAGCGGTCAGTTTTCCTTTCTCGGTAGGTTTGAAAATGAATGTATAAAGGTCTATTATGGCCTGTGGTAAATTTAATTGATTCAATATGGATCCTATAGTAAATATTATGAATTTCAAATTACTTAGAACATATTTGTTGGAGATTTCTGGGTCAAAGGCCAGGATTTCAGCTTTTCATCATTCATGAGTTCCATAACTTTTTGGTAATTAGAGAAGAGTTGAATAGCAAGATCACAAGAATTGAAATCATAGGCCTCTGTAGAAAGCTGCATGAAGCAAGAACTTCTGAAGTGACATAAAATCTTTGAGATTCAGATTTGTGGTTTCAGATAACTTTAAACAAAAAATATTTTATTTTTTTTTTCCAGTTAACTTTGTTTGCTTTTATTTTCTTTAGAAATGAGCATGAGCATAGCAAAAAAGATGAAAAATAGTCTTAAGGTGATATTGCCATATTTTCTTTGAAAATTTTACTGCTTCTATATTCAAAGTCTGAAAAACTGAAAAGCTGCTTGGTGCTATAAGTGTGAAAATCTAGAAATAAGAGTTTCACTTACTGACAGTATTGAAGATGAACTGAGCAGCAAGGAAAAGGATGTGTCACAATGTGCTTGATATTTTGCATGGAAATTTTATGATCTAATTCCTATATGGGGGGGGGGGGAAAAAAAAAAAAGAAATTGCTCCAGATGAAGGAAGTGTTATTATTTGTAATTTACAGACTGGGAGAGCAAAGGCAGAGATCACATTCTTTAAAGTGACAAAAGGCACTGTGGGATCCTTGCTTAAGTGTCCTGAACACAGTACAAAGTGATTTGAACACTTCATTGAAGATTTTACTGCAAGAATGAGGGCTTTTATTTCCCGTCTCCAAAAAATAATCCTGGATCATATAAGTAATGTAATTTCGTTTTACAAAGAAAGAAAAATCTAAATTACAGAATTCACCTCCAGATTAAGTTTGTGAAGTTTTCTAGCACATGGAGAAATTAAGAAGTCAAAGTATTAGTACTCTTCCCATATTTTCTAGATTGTCTTCCACTTTCTTTCTGTAATACTTTTCAAAAAGATTGTCACTATAAATAAAATGTTATTAGATAATAACATAATTGGTTTAGTAAACATCCTCATACCACAGAACACTGAGTGACAGGCTGACATTGTGAGCCAGATTTTGTTGGGAATCTGCTTATTTTTGTTGTTCTTGAACATTTTTTTTTAAAAAAAATTGTTTATTTGTATGCTATTATTTTTCGAGGTACAAAACTTCTCAGGGCAGAATATATTTGCATATAAGTTGAAGAGCAATTACTTTGCCCCATAAATTTCCAACAGATTGAAATAGAACATACATTTGCAAAAGGAAAAAGAGAGGGGAAAAAAATATACATTTTACCTCCACTTACATGTAGCTCATGCAAACCTGAACTGCAGCTCCGGGGCACAACTCAAGATTTGATATTAAAGTGTTTCATTTGCAACCAATTATGTTCAGGATTAGATTTCACTGCTGCCTTGCTTAGCAGTACAGTACCTTGATTTCAAACAACCTGATATAGGTTTGTTGGAGTTTTTTTTCCCCCCTCTCCTCTCTCTTTTTTCTCCCCTTTTCCTGCCCCTTAGAATCATCTCCACCTTCATCAAAACAATTCCATTTGTACTTATGAAAGCATTACAGCTGGTAAGCAGAGAGTACAGAATAAGTTTAACCATTGTAGCCTTTTTCCCTTCTGAATATCACGAATCTTGTATCTCACCATGGTGTAAGGTCTCTGATTGCATCAACCTCTCCAAATTATGCTGAAATGGAGGCCATTCAATTTGCTACAATCAGTAACTTTCGAAAGAGCCCTGCATAATTGATTTCCCAGTAATATAGGCATAGGTGAATGAGTTCCAAAGCCTCGTTTATACAATGTTTTCTTTCATTCCAAAGTGCACTATTCAATAGAAATCACTTTTTTTTTTTTTTTTAACTTCCCCCCCCCCCCCAACAATTGGCAGGTAAAGCTTTTGGCATATACGGAGTTGTGAGAAAGAGAGGGAAAGGGAGAGCAGGGGAATGGGGGTGGGGGGTTTGCAAATAGGGTAGAAACATGAAAATTGAAATTAATGCCCTGGGTGAAATACTAAATCCAGACACGCCTTGGGTGAAATAACTACTCTTTTCTGTGTGTCAGATCAAGGTGGGGAATGAAGGACTCATACAGGATACAAAATCCTGTTGAAATTTAAATCCGGTCCACAAGCGAAATTTGTAAGGGGAGGTGGCAGGTGGGGTGTGTACAGGACTGTAAATCTGAATATCCATTCAAGGTTGAAAATGTCTGGGTTTATAAGCTAAAGAGGCTATGGACATTTTGGTGGTGTTGGAATTAGAGAAACAGCTTTGGCAGCTGGGCAAATACTGTAGCCATGAAGAATTAAAATGGGCGATTGACTTAAAACCAGCACATGGCACCATCTCTGCCATTTTGGCTCCTTGCATGGAGTCAGTCACACTGGCTACTGCTCAGTGGACCAACTTCCTTAGCTCCAGAGATCCTATTCCTACTTTATAGACCCATAGTGGAAACTTCATGAGTGATGCATCACTGTGTGTGTAGGATTTCACAAGTGCTTCCTGATGGGAAAGAAATAAGGACAAGAGCAAAAAATTAACAAATAAAAAATTAAACAAATACATAAATAAGTGGTAAGTTTTTGGATGGACAGAGGGATGATCAAACAGAGGTAGCAAATGTGAAGCATTAAATTATTGAGACATTGCCAAGAGTTTTAGCTATTGAAAGGAAAAAAAAAAAATAAAAAGAAAATGTTCTTGAATATTTGTCGTATAAAAAAAGGTTAGGAAAATTGTTCAGGATTAGATACAAGTATGAAAATTAAAAAAAAAAAAAATGTCCTTTAGGTTGAGAAAAAGACAATAAATCCCAGGAACTACAGACATAATTTCAGAATGACTAAATAATGTTCTGAGCTGTTTGCCAGTCTACACTGACTCCAGAAGAACCCTGAGTAACCATGTCAGACATGAGTTTTGTATATCTAATTTAAGCAAGTTTTCATGAAGTTTCCTGAGGCTGATGTTCATTATACAGAGGGAAATGTGGCAGTGGTAATACCAAATACAAACCAATGGATTAGGTTACCTTTCACCTGGATCTGTGTTATTCTTGTTCTCCCAGTGTTAAGAGATCAGCTGCAGTATTTATTTTTCTCAGGAGAAATATCTGTGTGACTGAATATAGCTTCGTGTGTGTGTGTATGTGCATGTGTATGAATTCCCTGCAAAACCAAAAAGTTGATGGTGAGAAGTCCCTGTTTAGGAAGACTGCAGCTGCCTCTGTATATTAGTCCTCCCTTTTCTAAAAAATTGGGGGGTTTATGTGTTTTGTGCTACAGTTTGATTATAAAACACTGTGGACACATGTTCATTTTATTCAAATCTAAGAAGCCATAAGTTTATGCTGCTTAAATCACTTCTAAATCTGAACTATTTGGATCTCTGAGTTTTATGATAATATTATCAGAGCTTCTGTTGAAGCCCATTAATTTTTTTTTGTATTGTTTAATTTTACATGAGTAAATATAATTACTCCTTTTGTCAGAAGTTCTAATACCAATTTATAATTCATGGAGTTAATTATGTTAACGAGGAGGTAATCATTTCTCAACTCTCTCCCCTGTACTTTTAAAGGATTTTGATTTTTTCCCTCTCTCTCTCATTCTCACCTCTCTTTTTACAATTTCTCTTCCAGCCATGAAGTGGGAGCATACACAATTCATCTGTGATATAATTATTTACCATGGCAACAGTTTGTGAATGGGATTGTGAAGTTGTGAATACCTAAAAGGAAGCTTAAGTAGAACAGACTGAAAAAAATTATCCTTTTCAAAACAAGTGAAGAGTTCTTTGAGGTCAGGAAAGCTTTTGTTACTCCAATATGTTAAAACAGAAGGAGGTGAAAAGGATAGTTTTGGTGCTTGTTTTTCCTCCTTTGCTAAAGCCCTTGCTAAAATCTGATGAGCAAATAAAGATAAGTACTTTGCATGTGTTTATGTATGTGCAAATTTGTTTTGGGGTGTGTATGTGTGACTGACAATAAAGAACGTTTTAACAGACATGAAATGGCAAGCACTGAGTCTGACAGTGCCCAGCAAGAATGGCAAAAGCTTTGGAAGATCAACTATTGGAAAATTACAGGAAAAAAACAGTCAGACTTGTGGTGGTTGATTTTTCTTGTTATATTCCTGAGATAAACAGATGGCTCAAATTCATACTGGTGTGCAAGACCTCCAAATTTTGGAGTCTTAGAGGCAGATAGAGAAAATCTATTGAAAACCAGTAGTATGATCTTTATATTTTGCTGGAGGCTGCTACTGACAAACCTTTCCATACAACCCATCCTTTTCAATCACATATTGAGTATTTTAGCACTACAGCTCCAGAATCAAAGAAATCTATTGATGTTCTTCAAAGGCACACTGAGCTGCATATGAAAAGAACAACAATAACAACAAAAAATCATCCAGATGTACCATGATTTACAGTTTACCCACATGGGAGTTAAATAAGGTGCCATATTTACCGTAACTAACAGCCATAATGATTTAAGAATCAAAATATTTCAGAGGAATAGATAAAAAGCCATCAATACACTTCATTGAATGTTAATTAATTCAGGAACACTTTGAAAAATCTCCTGCTCAGTTGGTGGCATGAAAGGGGATTTTGTAAGATATCTGTCCAGCTTCCTTTAAAATTCAGTCCTGATATGACTCTACCCTTGAGAATTGGCCCACTTTTCATGGTAGATAAGCCAAATTCCAAACAAGAGATGTCTTTTTACTGACACTAGTGGAGTTAGGGTCACAGCCAGCAACTGAATATGGAAAGCAGTTACATAGCAAAACATTGAGTTGCTCTGACAAAAATTACTACTTTTTTTTTTTCCCCAACGAAGTATGTTATCTGAAATGATACCTTACATTAGCTTCTTGAGTCACAGAACAGAAAAGAGGAAAAAGCACATTGATTCTAACTGCCCTGTCTGCTCTGAAAACATCTGGAAACAATCCTGAACAACCTCAAACTGATGAAAAACATCTTTCCCTGGTAATGGACCATGGGATGCTTGGTTTCCTACAGTTTTGTGGCATGATGTTGGGTTTTCTGAAGAGATGAGCTCTGACTTAGGATTTTGCTGAATATGTGTCATTAATAAAATTTAGATTGATTTTCTCATGTCTCATAAGATGTGATTTTGCATGGCTGATTCTGCCTCAAAGGGGTAAACAATGCATTTTCACTTCCTTTATTATCCAACTATTTTATAAAAACTAGGAGTTGAATATTTTGTCATTACTACAGGAGGTATTTCAAAAGAGGTTATAAAGAGGTGGACGAATAGACAGATATATATTTATAAAAAATATTATCATTTAACCTTGCTGAAATCACTCCTTTTTTTTGTGGGGAGTGGAGGGGAATGTTTGTTTGGAGGCTGGGTTTGGGGTCTTTTTTTGTGTCCTACCAATAGAATTCCTTATTTACTCTCAAACTCTTACCCAAGTCTGACATACAATCTGGGATTTGTTCAATCTGTATCAGTGACAGATTTAGGGACCTGTGTTTTCCCCTTCATGGATTGGGAGGAAAGTAGTTATACAGTGGAAGAGGCAGTTTTCCAGGTTCCTGTAAGTAGGGCTTGACAATCAGATTTACAGCCACATTTACATTCCAAAGTGTAAGGAGACACCTAATAGGATTTGCAAAAATACATAACCACTTTTGGAGAGAAAATGGAATTAGGAATCTAATTCTTCTAACTGCATTTTTAGACCAAATTCAGGTGCTTATTTTCATGGTTTTATACATTTTTAAAAGCCACCTTCTATCTCCATCAATGAAATATTCTCCTATCTCAAGCAATAATTCTGTGCATGATGGACTACATTTTGTGTTTGTGTGTAGGAAGTGCCTTTTGCGTGACACCAAAAGGCATGTGTGTAACGGTTAGGCATATAAGTTTATAAGGATGTTGAAATTCACTTGTACTCATGGAACAGACACTAAAGAAACAAGAACTCAGTTACTGCTTAAAAGTTTTCATGGGGAAAAAAAAAGCCTGGTGAGGTTGAATAAAATGTCCTGCTAACTTTGTGCCTCAGATTATTTTAATTTTGGCAACTCATTGTTCTGTGAGTGAGAAAATTAACTTCATTATAAAAGAAGAAAGTGCATGTGTGTTCATGAGTTTTGCAGACTCAGCATCAAAAAAAAAAAACAAAAACATTTACATGGTTTTCAGCAGTTTGATGAAAAACTATCAACAGGAGGAACTGACAGCACAGTTCCAGCTGAGAAAAAGAGGTACAACATTCAAAAGTTACTATCAATAGTTATTTAATTGCTGTATTTATATGAGAAAAAAAAAAAATAAGCCTCTACAGATGGCAATGAAAACCTGTCTTTAAAAGGCCACCTCAAAAACAAAAATGGTATTTTCAAAAACAAAAATAGAAAAACATTTTCCCATGACTTGGCAATCTTTTCCAGTGACCTGAACATCAGACACAGTTTTTTCAAACATCTGAAGAGTGCATTATTTTATTTTTTTCATTTCTGTTTCTAAATACATCAGATGTATACTGTAAAGCAACACAGATTTTAGGTGGCAAGAACAAGAGAGTTTTGGGTTTTTTATTTTGAAGTTAAAAAGTAATAAGAAAGCAAATTGCTACGAGTGCACAAGACAAGAGAACATCTTGAGAATTATTTATGTGACATGAGTTGGTTGTTCAGTTGTGACAAAACAACTGAAATTCTGAGCTTCATCTTTTGTTCATGGACCTGAGGAAGAGGAAAATAGAGAGGTTTTGGTACTCATCGTATTTAAGAGACACTTAGAGCCTAAATGGACCTTCACATCATTTTGAGTTTCTTTATTTTTCTTTCTTGTGATTCTTAGAAATATTGCTGCTGAGAAAAAGTTTTCTGACATTCCTTCATTTATTTGGAACTTCCATATATTTGGGCCAATGTTTTTTACAAGCTTCTTATAAATATTTTATACTAAAGTAGATTTATTTTCATGGTGGCTTCTTTATTGAGTAATTTCTCCTCCCTTTATTTCTTATTTAACTCACTCGAGTGTTATAAAGGGATCGAATCTATCTTTATGGATGCCTCTAGGACTTCAGACTTTTCTTTAAGCTCAGCATTTCCTGTTTTTCAAAGTATAATGCCCATCACTGAAATCTTCAAAACACAGCTCTGGAATGTTTCCTTTACTAACACATTTGGAAAGGTGGAATCAAGAAACAACATTCATTATCTACCACTTAAACAAATGTAGATTTAATTTTCACAGGTGTTAAATTTCAGTTACTAATAGTAGCTTAAATAGAGTATGACAAGTAACACCAGAGTTCATCAGCTACCATCCTTTCTAACTCATTTTAAGATTCAAATACTCAGGTCCCTAACCATTTGAACAGGCTTGTGTTGTGATAAAGAAAATCTAATGGCTATCTTCTAAGCTGTCACACTTAATAATAATTATGTATTAATAATAATTAATAGAAGTGGATTGGGCTAAGGTCTTCTATTTTCAAACCATGTAAATTCATAGATGCAAAGGTGCATAACTTGGCATCTAAGGAGTTAATTAGACATGCATTCCTCGCAAAAAAATTTATTTTGTGCCATATAAGTATAGCACATACATGGACAGATAGATATAGATATGCAGAACCCATCACCGAATGGAAATAACCTGAAATGCAATAACACACCAGGTCTTAAAGTAAAGTTTAAAACCATTTCTTTGCCTTGGCTGTTTGCTTAGGTGAATTTGACCTTCCTTTCCTTCTGTCTAGAATCTTCCTGTTACTTGTGTTGTTATAGATTGTGGCATCTGTATAACATTTTGCTCTTCCTTATATCATCACAACAAGCAAGTTAACAATCGATGGGTAAGTCAAAAATGTCCTTTCTTAAGTCATGGTGGATTTTAGAAAAGCATCTTGACACAAAATTTCTTCATTTTCACCTTCAGAAACTGTTTTTATTAAAAACAAAACAAAACAAAAAAACCCCACAGAATTATTTGACTCTACTACATTAATCATTGAAGAAGAAAAAAAAATACCCTCCTTTTATTTTCAATGAGTGATGAACAATAAATCCAAGTAACCTTTCACTTCAGTGGGGAAAAAAAATAATCCAGAATTGTAGCCCTCAACTAATTATCAGGAGTCTGGCTGTACTGGCAGGGTGCAATGTACGAGATTCAATTTTAACTAGAGATTACAGCCCAGCAACCTTGTAGCCCTGAATGTCAAAGAGTCATGTCACCTTCTCCTGTCAGAAAGTGTGTCAGGACCCACATAGGTAGGGTGACTTTTCACAAGAGGTAATGTATCTCATATACAAAATAGTCAGGGAAAAAATGCCAGTTGTTCTCTGGGCCACTCATCCCCCTCCTCTTTCACGTGAAAATAGGAAGAGCCACTTCCCAGCAGAACATTCCCTGTTCCAACCCTTTTAATCCAGGTAAAACCCCCATAACCACAGGTAGCAATGAGGCCAGTGGGGTTCGCTCTGCACCTCATACCAGGAAGTGATAAACTAAACCTTCCAGGTGACATTTTATGATGCCTGAATGTCATGGATCATCTTTCCTTGTCCTTGAGTAAAATACAAAACCAGAGAAGAAGGGAAGGGAAGAAAAACAAACTAAAAAGAAGAGAAAAGAAGAGCAGAGAATAGAAAAGGAAGAGGAATAAGGGAGGAAAGGAAAATAAGAGGAACAGAAAAGGGAGCAAGGAAAAGGGGATGTGAAAAAGCAAAAGAAAGGAAAAGGAAGAGGAAAAGGAAAAGAGGAAAGTGAAAAGGCAAATGAGAAGCAAAGGAAATAAGGAAAGGCAAGGTGAGAGAAGGTTTTGGAAGGGAGTATAGGGCAGGGAAGGGGAAAGGGAAGGGGAAGGGGAAGGGGAAGGGGAAGGGGAATGGAAAGGAAAGGGAAAGGGAAAAGGAAAGGGAAAGGGAAAGGGAAAGGGAAAGGGAAAGGGAAAGGGAAAGGGAAAGGGAAAGGGAAAGGAGAAAAGAAAGAGAAAAGAAAGTGATGAATTCTAAGAATGGATTGGAGTTGAGTTTCGTTTAAGTTTTGGGTTGTTTTTGCTTTTTTGGGGGGTTGGGTGGTTTCTGTTGGTTTTCTTTTGTTTGTTTGTTTGCTTTTTGTTTGTTTGGTTTTTTTTTAATTCATTCTTAATTCTCAGCATGATTGGATTTAGTTAATTGTTTTACATCTTAAGATATTGCTCTTCCAAGAGCTGGATCACCATATGCAACTGTTTGAAGCATTTCAATATGCTTTCTGTGAGCACGGTTTTCTGCTTCAGTGTCCTCCCTGGCTGCCTTTTCCTAGCCTCATTCTTTAATGCAAAGGACATTTGCAATGAAAATGGGATCTCTGCTTCTTAACAGTTCATCTGCTCCTGCTGCTCATTTCCCCACCTGAAGTCACAATCTTCCACTTGTGACCTCACTGCAGGTTGCTGTGGTGAGAGGATTATGTTGTTGCAAATAGAGGTTTATAACTTCAGGAAGAGAATGAGCAGCCAGAGCAGATGGACTCCTTTGAAATGAAGATCCTGTCTTCATGCAAATGCTGTGAATGATAAAAGGACGATTGGGAGAAGTGGCAGAAATTACACAAGCAGGATTGTTTCTAAATACAGAGCACAATTATTTGTTGTCCCATTCTGTGTCTGGAGCAGGGTTAATAGGAGAGACCCTGTAATTCCTGGGGTGGTTCAGAGAAGTGATCAGCATTTGCACAAATTTTAAAGTAACCTTCAGACAGCTTTGATATGTCCCTTAGTACTGCTGGTGTCTGCCTGCTATTTTGGGTGATACCAGATTTAAATCAGGATGCTCTATAGAAAGGAAAATAGCACAAGTCTTTATAGTTTGAAATAAGAGCCAATTACCACAATCAGGAACTGTAACTAACTCACATACTTTGTGGTTCAGGCTCACAGAGGGACGCTTAGCAGTGAGTCACACTGGCTGTGAGTTCCAGGAGAACTGTAGGACAACTTTCTCATAACTGGGTAGACTTTCTGGTGAACCAGCTCTTTAAGCCATGTTTCTATCACATCATGGTATTCTGCTGTGAAAGTATGCAGCCTCACTTAGCTTGATGCAGGTGCCTGATGTAGTGCAACTCCTACCTGTTTGGTGGTGTCCCAAAAGTTGAATTAGCACAATCCTGAATCCAAGTTATAAAATCCATCTCTTCAGTAGATGAAGCAGCAAAGATTGCTTTCAGTTATACTCAGCTATAGTGCCTAAATTTTCATCCCCTGTGACTTGTTCATTACGTGAATATGCCTAGAGACATACCTTTAACCTCATTATGCATTTGAGAATGAAATGACCTTTATCTGTATAACAGACCACTAGATCCAAAACATCCTTCCTTTTTGGAGACAGTGAACATGAAACTCAGGGGCTACTTGTTACTACAGACCTACAACCATCAATTCTCCTGAACTATTTAAGGAACACAAAAACACTGTTATTGATACTAGGAACAGAAGTCTAAGTTTTCTTATCTCTCAGTATGTGAGACCTAACAGGTTATCAGTGAAGAGGCATGAAATCATTCTGCAGTTGAGGATTGAGCTTACCACAGGTTTCTCCTCTTTTTTTGGGAACAGATCCACCGGCTTTCCCTGTGAGCCGTAACTCCACAGAAACCACAGCACAGTGGAAGGTAGCCTGGCTGTGTTGACACACACTAACATGGAGCATTGCAGACCTGTGACATACTGTTCCCATTGCTGTGCCATGTGAGACAGGAGCCAGGCACAACCTTATTTTTGACATGTTTGTCTGAGCATGTCTCATTTTTCATCTGGTTCAAACTCACAAGAGCAAGCTGCTAGTAAGTTTTGGAGATGATGAAATGAAGAGTTATCTGCTCTACAGCCACATAAGAAATCAGTTGAGGATAAGTCAAACAATTGAACTCCAGTTTTAGTCAACGCTGCTCCAGTTTTAGTCAATCTCTTTTCATCCTCTTCTATTGCTTCTACATCTGCAAAAAATCAGATGTAGAAGTAATAGAAAAAAAAAATTAAACACTCACTGATTAAAAATAAATAAATAAATTAGTGAAATGAGATTCCTGGTTTTCAGAAGCGCCCAATGTAATGATAATTTGAAAAAGACATAACTGTCATGTATGCAGCATACACATGTATTTTTTTTTTTTAGTATGTGTGTGCAATCTGATTCCTAGGAGAATTTTTTTGTTGTTGTTGTTTTAATTTAATTGCTTGATTTCAGGTCTTTGGATGAGGTGTTTACACAACTTTTATTATCTGGATGATTTTGTAAGTCACCCAAATGGATTCTGGGAATGATGCACCTTAGATTTATACAGAAGCTGTAAACTAAGTACATTGTTTATAATCAGCACTGACTGTTCAACATCTTTGAATTTAGTCTCTAAATGTCTATCCTTCCTTATCTTGTGAGTCAGTTTCTTGGACAGGGATAGACTTCTGTGAGGAAGTCAGGCTATGAGTGAGCCACAGGATTGCCTTTCTCATCTGTCCATGGCAGAAAAATACCTGTATCAAGTGAATAAATAAATAAATAAATGTATGCTAAATGCAACCCTGTTGGGAAAAAAAATGAAAGAAAACCTCTGGGAACAGCACTGAAAGGAGAATGTCAAAAAGCTTTGGACAAAACTTTCAGACAGACATAGCTTCCATAGCTGAGTGGTACAATGTGTAAGTATGCATGACATTATCATTGGATACATCAAAGAGTACATTGGAAACATCCCTGCTACAAAAGGGAACACTGGTTGTGCATCCCTGAAAAGCAATGGCATTGACACAAAAGAGCTTGACAGAGATAGTAAAGGGAAATGCCAGCAACAGTTTTGCAAATATAATGATTCCATCAGTACATTGGAAAGACAGGCAATAAAAATGATCAGGGTAATGCTGGTCATATCATTTTATGTAGATAACATTTGTTATGAATTTAGGCTTTTTTATTCCTTAAAAATCCCATACAAACTGGTGCTGATTGATATGAAGCAATCATTATTCATTGAGCTGATGGCTGAGAAGGTCTGTGGGGTCAACCAACCTGACCTCAAAAAAGTAATGGATTGTTATAACAGTACCTAGTGGCCTTGTCTAAGATCAGAGTCGTGCTGGACTCTGTATATATGGATAAACAGTTATTGGGCCAATGAATTTGTAATCAAACTGGGTAAAATGTGGGAGATGAAACAGAGTCATGGAGTCAGAGCAGATCAGCTACAGAGTCTAGCCAAGAAGTCAAGTTTTCTGGCTTGAAGGCTAGTATATAAGACTCTGGAGTCTTTTATGTCTTTATATTGTCTTCATTATTTGAGAATACCCATCAGTGAGTAGTGACATAATGTTTTTACTGCTTATTCAAGAGATATTTAACAGATGTTTGATTTTGATTGGTTTGGAGGGCTATTATTTGTTCTTTTGGTTGTGGGGTTTCTCTTTGCTTTTGGTTTTGTTTTTTGGATGGTTTTTTTTTTGTTTGGTTGGTTGGTTTTTTCTTGTTTTGTTTGTTTGTTGTTGTTGTTGTTGTTGTGTTTTGTGGGCTCCAACAATTGTGTTTGTTTTCTTCTAGAAGACTGAAATAAGATTTTGAAAGTGTTGTGTGTGTTCTAGCAGATGTTTAGGAACAAAGAAGCAGGACTCTTTCCACAAATATATTCC
>JAWWEW010000088.1:66205923-66217047 GCA_035583185.1 Anabacerthia variegaticeps | reverse complement strand
ATACCTTAAAGAGATACTTACACTCTTTCTCAAAGGCTACTGAAGCTCATAAATAGTTATCTACACCACTATTAGACAATTCATAGGTGATTTCAGTGGAATTTTAAAAAGAAAGCTCAGCCTCATCAGAGGATGACTCAAAGTTTGCCAATATGAAGTCTGACCTGATATATTTTTGTTATCTAAAATTTGAAAGCACAGAAAGGAGGAGCTATAATTAGAATGATGAGCAGATGGTCTGACAACCAGTAAGACAGCATAGCAAAAAGTGGAAAATTGCACTGCAATGTTGGGAAGAAGATCCGTATCAGATGGGTTTATTAGGCTTGAAATATTCTCTCTGGAAAGTTGTGAAAGTCCCCTTATTTGAGGCTCTTGGTGAGAACATAGACCATATTTTAAAGCAGCATCTCATAATATACTGTGCTGTCTATTGTACACATGGAAATGCTTCTTAAAAAGGAAGTTAAGGGGTTTCATGAGAGATGTAGTCTGCACAAAAATATACAGGAAACATGAGAATGAAGTAAACAAATGAAGGGATCCATGAAAGTTAAGAAGTGTTCTCAGTAAATTAATTAAAAAAAAAAAATTACCAGTGCAACTGTATAACTAATTTTTGGATTCTAACAAGTTCTAATCCCATGTGCTCTTTCTTCTTCAATTTATATTACAGGAAATTTTCTTTCAAGATCAAGATAACTGCTTAGTTATAAACATAGTCGACCAACACCTTAAAACATGTTAATTTACTCTTATGTGTGAGAAACTGGGGTGATGTTTATGTATATACCCATAACTGTACCAAAGGCCCATGAAATAATCAAAATAACTTGATGATAGATACACTGTTAAATCAGGACTTTCTTTCTTAAAAACAACAGCAAAACTAAAAAAAAACCCACAACTTACAAAACAAAACAAAAAAAATATTCAAACCACAAACTCATGCAATAAAAAATGATGATCCATTTTCTAAGTAAGCTAATATATTTACCCTTTTTGTATCAGGCTATTAGGAGTCTACTTGAGCAAAATTGTCTATTACATAGTACAGAATTCAGACAGTTAGTTACTCTGAACAATTTGGACCTAAATTAAAAAGACTCATTGAAAGTAAATAACCTCTATTAATTATTATAGTTATATATCTATCTTTTTTTTCTTCATAATCACTTTCAATTCCATCAAGAAAAAAAAATACAACATTATTTTGTTATCAACTATATATTGATATTTTTCCATAGATAAAGCCTGAGACAGAGATGTAGGGAAGTCACATATTTGTTGAGATCTAGATTGCCATTACGCTTTTTAAATTTTCCTCTATATGTGAACAACATCAGAAAAATACCCTGGTTTAGAGTCTTAGGAACAGCAGACCCTGAAATCTTTTTAACAAGGATGAGCACTGTCTTCCCTTCAAGTTACTATGTCTCATCTTTAACAAGTCTGAACCTTAAAGGCAGAGATCTGTCTTTGTGGCTGGTTGATGAATGCAGGGAGAGGTCCAAAAAAGTAATTTGAAATAGAAAATGATTATATAATCCTCAATGGAGTGAGGTTTTTGTTTTTGGAGAACAGGGACAATGAGAAAGTTGTGATTTATTTTTTAGACACATAATAATTTTTAAAAAACAAGGCCAGTTTTTGTTCAGAGAGAAGGAACACAATACATTCATTTTTGAACATGGAAGCTGGTGTGAGGCCATCAAAATTGCTATCCCTTGAAGTGTTCAAAAGGCATGTGGATGTGCCACCTAGGGACTCGGCTTAGTGGAATTCTTGGCAGTTCTGGATTAATGGTTGGACTCTCTAGAGGCCTTTCCAATCCTAATGATTCTATGAAAGGCTGAGAGAGCTGAGACTGTTTTGGAAACAGCATGATGTTCTGGGCTGAGTTGTTCCCCACTGAACTGAAGCTTTAAGGTCAATCAACCTAGCTCAGGCCTGACTCTGGAAAGGACTTTCTTACCCTAGTTAGTTTCCATAGCTGGAACTATGATCACGGTAATTGCAGATCCTTTTGAATAGACAGTATTGCAGAACAGGGGTCGGATCTGCTCATACCTGAAGGATTGTACCTGTAAGCAGGGGGGCAGATAATGCTGGTTAGAAGAAAGCATCACCCCACAACAGTACAATGAGGATGATGGTTAAGATGAGTAAAAAGACCCATCATTGGTCAGATTCTTATCTAAATCAATAACAAACTTCAGTAAGCCTAAATTTGTTCCATACCACTGTCCAAACTTTTTCTCAGTACCATTGGACAAAATGTTTGATCAACAGTGAAATGTTACTCATCACAAGTAGGCAGATGACACATTTCAGTGTCCAAGCCTCCTCCATTTGCACTTGAAGCAACATTAAATTTTATTTCAGAAATTACTCCTGCAAAAAGGTAACAGGAATAACCTCTCCTGGGCTGCATCCCCAGCAGTACGTCCAGCAGATCGAGGGAGGTGATTCTGTCCCTCTGCCCTAAGAAGACCCCAGCTGGAGCACTGCATGCAGTTCTGGAGTACCCAAGCACAGGAAAAACATCAACCTGAATCCAGAGGAGGCCAAAAAGATTACTGGAGGGATGAAGCATTTCTTCTCTGTGGAAAGGCTGAGAGGATTGGGGTTGTTCAGTCTTGAAAATAGGAGGTTTGGGGTGACCTAATTGCAGCCTTCCAGCACTTGAAGGGAGCCTACAAGAAAAATGGAGAGAGACGATTTGCAGGGGCCTGGAGTGACAGAACAAAGTGCAACGGCTCCAAAGTGAAAGACAGTGGGTTTAGATTAGACATTAGGAAGCAATTCTTTACTCTGGGGGTGGTGAAGCACTGGAACAGGTTACCAGAGAAGTTGTGATTCCCCCATACCTGGAAATGTTCAAGGCCAGGCTGGATGAGACTCTGAGCAACCTGAGTCTAGTGGAACGTGTCCCTGTTCATGATGGGGGGATGGAATTTCAATTTCAACTTTGAAAATAAAATAGAAAGATCTTTAAGAGATAAAAGTCATATTTTTGCATCATTTTAATTCAAAATATCTTCAAATTTAATTTATTTTGGTCAGTACAATACGGAGCTTTTACTGCCACATGTGGTAGATGCCTGGAAATGATGCAAAAGAGACACTATGTACAGAGACTAGGTATTTATTCATGTAATCTAGATTTCCTTTAAATCAGATCTGTTCAGTTGTGCCTGGAATGACGCAGATATATGCAAGAAAAAACTGAAAAACACATGTAGCATAATAATTTCAAATATTTGGGATATGTTGCTACCTCTGGGAGATACTGGAGTATTTTTCAAGTAATATAGCATTGCCTTTGACATCTGGGTGACTGTCTTTTAGGTTTGTTTGTTTGGTTTTTTTGTTTGTTTTTTTTTTTTTTACCTTAATAGTATATTGCATTACTTATCCTCTTAGCCTCTTGAGAAATCTCAGGGTCTCTTTTTGAGACCAGATTCCACTGAGATACATAAGCACGACACCTGTATCTTGATCCTGTCAAACTCAATGTCATCAAAACTGATTTCTCAACAGGCATTGGTTTCTTCAGTGGATAAGAAGGATAGCATTTAATTTCTGCTAGTGCCTTGATATTTTCCCTATAACCCTTAATTCCTTTCTCTTCCGTGCTGAGCTAGGAGTCCTTAATCCATAGTTACCTCCTTTCTAGGTATCCATCAGGCGAGGATGTGCAATAACCCATTGATGCCATGTTAGCACAAAATGTGACTCCTTTTCTTTTTAGATTTTGTTTCTTAAGGAAAACTTCCAGACACATGCAGTATGTCTCCCCAGTATAAACTGACTTGTTCTTATTGGAGTAATGAAAGTTCAGAATTGAGTATTTCTATCTGTGACCTTTACATCTGGGAGAATCAGATTATTCAGAAAGGATCTCCTACTTAGTTGGTATGAAAAAAAATAAAAGGGTCATTGACATGTAGTTTGATTTCTGGACCCTGAAAGCTATAGCTATCCTGGAAAACAAAACAAAAAACCAACCAAACAAACAAACAAAAAAACCACACAAAAACTCCAACAATATTAAAAGCCAGCAAATAGAACAGATTGTTGAAATCTGATGTTTGGGTACCAGCCATAATGAGTGAAGTGAGCTTCAGATTATACTGGTGCAGAGATGGACTCTGAGGGGAAGTTATGGTGCTTGAACTGAAGAACTTCATTTCCCATCTATAAAATATGGAATAAACTCCCATTCTCATCTTCTTTCTCATCCCCTAAACCTGAGAAACATTCCAATATTGAAAAGCATGATCACAGAGGAAAACAAATCCCACCTCATCTTCTGTTGGAGCTGGTACTTCAGACCATTTCTGCCTAGCTTCAATTCCATTTTTTTATCACAGTAGAAAATGGAGCCAGATGGGAAAGATAAAACTGCCTCTACATTCACTTAATTCAAAGCTGCAAGTTGCATTGAAAAGGATTCATATTTCTCTGTGCTCTGAGACAATGTAGGTAGGAAAAAGCTTACAAAACAATATGTGGCAGTATAAGATTGTCTAAGTCCTTCATAAGCCTAAGTAATCTGTGTGTGCATGAGTGTGTGTATTTGTGGGAGAAAGGGCATAAACATAGACAAATTAAGTATTTTCTTCATCACTGCTATGATGGGAATTTTGTCTGGAAGAAAAGTCATGAAATGATAGGAGAAAAAAAAAAAATCCCAAAGGGTTTGACTATTTTTTTCCCTTTCCTTGCTGACTGTATTTCCTTGATTTCAAACCTGGCTGAACTTTACATTGGCACTGACATATGGTTTCATTTTTGCCATTCTAGACTTGCCTTCTCTCCTACCCTCTGAGGGGTGCTCAGACAAACTAGGTTCAGGGGACCTACTTCCAGCCACCCTGCCAGAAACAAGACAAGGAAGGGCTGCTTATCTGGCATTTAAAAACCCAAGGTCTATACTTGCCTCTTCAGCAAAAAACAATTGATCACCAATAGTGAGAAAACACTGTTTAGCCACAGCACACAGACCTTGAGGGATTTATGAGCAGCTACAGGCTCACCTCTTGACTTCAGCTGAAAACTGGGCTGCGTGTCTGAGTACCAGACTCTGACCGGTAATGTCCTGTGCAAATGAATTTAGAGATTTTCTCAGCTTGTATTCATATTCTGCAAAAGGTAAATATCCCCCAATTGCACCTACTTGGAGCTGAATTATCGACTTCAGCTTTGAAGTGCAAATGAGCTGAATGAAAACATAGACTGCAGGATAGGAGCTTTTCCTACTAGCTGATATATAGTGCATTAACAGTCTAGTAAAGAAAGCCTTCTATTGCTATGGATTTGTAATCCCCCTGTCCAATTATCCTGAAGATGAAGGCAGAATGCCATTCACTGTATGAGGCAATCAATAGTGGTCATTTCTTAAAATTCTTTACTTCCCTTTCTTTCCACCAATCCAAGTTACAGGATCTTCCATAAATTGCTCTTTCATGGTTTATCAGCCCTGTTGTTTCTAGGAGCCAGACTTAGGGACTACAGTTATGAAATAAACTGCTATAAACAACCTTTCAGTAGGTTAAAACTACCAGAATTTATGATGAATGAAAACTTCTTTAGAAATTTCTAATCACTATAGTCTGTCTGTCTAAAAAAGGTCTCTGACTAAATAAATATGTCAGGAAGTGAGAGGGGGAAAAAAAGTGTACCTAATTATTAAAGACACAGAATTTTATTACTTTTTTTCTTAAATAAGTACATACATATATGAAGTCACACCCTATGAAAAATTTAAGCCCTCAATTCTCAGGTTACTTTTTGCTAAAGGGCATTATATCTTCCAGTAATACAATTTCCAAACTCTCATCTGAAACAGAATACAAGCCCTCTCATTTGCCATCCCCTTGTTTGATCTTCTATTTTCAGGCATTGATTTTTCTCTATGGAAAACTTCTCACTATCACCAGTTCTGTAATACAATATAAACTCTTTTGGATGTTTCCTAGAACTTCCGACATGAACACAATATTCAGTTTGAAAAATCAAGTTTAGGCTAAGAATATCCTGGATATAGCACCTCCAGTTTATTTGTTACATTTGTGCTCATATTTTTCTACCTATCTATATCTGATAAACAAAATATTTCTCTCATTTCAGATAAAGCTAAATAAGATACAGCAATTGAGGTTCATGCCATAGGTATATTTGGAGGAAGTAACCCTCAACATTTATAACCAATGGAAATCCAGTTACTACAGTCATTACAGCCCAGGGTGAGAAACGTAGTCAGAGAATGGTTTGAGCTGAAAGGGACATTAAAGATCATGTAGTTCAAACTTCTCCCTCCTTCCCCCATCCCCCATGGAGACGCAAGATCTCTCTCATCCTCAAGTGAATGTATGAAGTTTGTCAAATATATTTGCTATGCCCTCCCTAAGTTACTAGTTTAATATTAAGAATAAAGACAATGAGAAATGACTGCATGCAATGATAATATTTAGGATGTACCTATCTGAAATAAGATAAAAATTAATTCCAGCCCTTCTTTCAAGAGAAAGACAGCAAGAAACCAAAGAATCACAAGGAGCACTAAGGTGCCTTTTAGGAAACAATAAAATGCTGTTCTTAGGAATACCAATGTCATGATAGGACAATAAGCTTCCAAGGAGTTTTAGACTCTTAAAAATACCTAATCTGTTTTCTAAAGTGATTTGAGATCTTAAAGTGGTCATAATCTTCATTATTTAAATTCAAGAAGGTAAGATCACTGTAGTACCTGGAAACAGAAATGTACATAATTTTGGGCCACAATGATAGTTGCTATGATATTTTCCAGTAAGGTCAATGATCTGCGTTTGGTGGAATCTAGATAAACCAGTGTCCAAAGCTGTACTAGATCATGGCTGCCCTGTCTGCGTTTCTCTAATTATATTGTAGACTGTGAAGTAAGAACTATTGAAGGAACATTTTTGGTTATGGTTATTCTAGCAATCAAGGTACAGGCATAATTGCCTCTACAATATGGAAGAATTTCATATTTATTAGTAATTTTTATTCAAAAAGTTAATTTATGCACTAAGGAAAGATCAGCTTTATAAATTAAAGCCCACAAATCAGAATAACTGTGGCTATTTAGCCAAGGTCATCCAGGAGATCTGTATGTGTTCAAGGAATCATATTCTGTTGCCAGACTCCTTCTTATGGGCACTGAATTCCTACCTAAAGTGTCGCCTGGGAATCACAGGGGTACCCAAAATTCAATTTTTTTAAGTGATCCTTGAATTTCTTGGAAAATATACCATTCTGTTTGGGCTCATTCTAAAACAAATTATGCAGGTACAATGGAACCACAGTTATCCCATTTCCAGGAGAATTTTTATCTACACTACTCTATAAAGCTTTTGCCTAACTTCAAAGTTCAGATGTTACTTTGTAAAGGCAGAATTAATTTTCTTGATTGGTAATCCATCACCACTAAGTATGATGCATATGGTATCAAACATAGGTATTTCTGCTATCATTAATTGTGGCACATTGTCACAACTGATAAGGAAATGCAATATGAGAACAAGAAAACAGTCGCTGGATTTGGCAGCTTACCCTTGTTTTCCTAGTCACCATGGCAGGTACCAACCGAAACCCTCAACTCAGGAGGGTGACTGCGTGAATAAACAAGGAAAAGAAACTCAGGACTTGGAGAACATCAATCATTCAGCTGTGTTGTCTCACACTCAGTTTGCAGTGGTGTTGTTCAGTGAAAGATAAAGATGAATAGGTCTGAAGAAGGAGGGTTGTCTGTAAAATATCCCAGCGCCCAGGAGCAAAAGCATAACTTTTGGCCCTGAGAAGTTTTTCTAGAGAAAAGGAGAGACAGTGACACAGAGGGTGAGAGAAGGAAATTAACATGTGCTTGATAAAAGAGAAATCAAATAAAGGACTGTGCTTTAAATGGCAGGTAAAGTACAGCTGAAGTGATAAGTATCATATGATAGACAGGAAAGGAAATTAACAAAACACAAGTTAGCAGGGTAGAAAATATCTGGGTCTAAGCCCAACAGCAGGTAGAAATACTCAGGTCAGGAGGAACAGAATAAGCTGTTTTCTTTTTTGAGAAAGAAAGTCCTGATGTAAAGGGCTAGGGAGGTGTTCAGGGGAAAAAAATAATATATATATATATATGCATATTTTCTGTTTCAGTTTGGTTTATGGGGAGAGAATAGAATCACTGAAATAGCTGTGAATTACAGATTAAATAATTTTATTATTAAATAAAACCAATGGAGATAGATTCGTTTGATATTGTACAGATGTTCCCCACAGTACCTCCGTAACATGGCATGCTTATATAAGCAAGGAGATAAGGAGGTGAATCTTGTATTTTAAAACAAGGCGAAGCTATTATGATTATCTTTGCTGACCCCCAGTGTAATGCAGACCTAGAACAGCACAATCACTTCTGCATTAGATGAAGAACTAGTGTTCAGAGTCTTTGGACAGTGCTGCAGCCCACATTGCCCCACAGGGAGGGTCCCATTAATTCATTCAGGCATCCCAAAATGCTACTGAAATCTTCTTCAGCCCCTAGCTGGAAAAAGAAAAAAAAAAAAAAAAAGGAAAAAATGAAGTTATTTGAAACTGCCCTAGCCCTGCCCATTTGTTGCAAAACTGTGAGTTGAATGTTGCATCACTCAGTAGCACAGTGTAGATTTTTAATGGTTTTGCATTGCTATTGCCTTTACTATTAAGGGAAACTTATTATGTTGAAACAGACTCTGAATTAGGTTACTTTCTTTTCTCTTGAATTTACTAGATGATAGGTCACCAAAGATTATGTTAGAGTTTAGAACAGAGACAAGGGACTGTCCTGGCTCTCCCGGCTTACTATCAATTTAGTTATTTTTTTTTTTTTTCCTGTCTGTTTAGCTTTCAACTTTATTTTTTTCTTTCTAAATATGGTCTTCTTATTAAATCAATCCCTGACTTTTCAATAAAAACCAGGAATAGGCCAGCAAAACATTTGTTCCCATTCCACACTGAACTCTCTTCTGTAGTCCTGCACTTCTCAGCTCTATATTTTGCAGGGGCAAATTGCAGGTCTGTGTACTGGTGGCTTCCAGAGCGTATTTCCCCATCTCCTCATAGGACCTCTGCTTCTTATTTCTCTGTTGGTTAATGCTAAACTATTTTGCTATCACAAATCATTCATGCTCATCCTTCTGTAACTTTATGAATCTTCAGCTGCTTCATATATCTTAATTTAAGTGAGTTAATAATAGGTGTTCTGGGATCAGGAAGTAAAATAGATGCTATAACAGTGCTGTAATAATAATAATATAATAATAAAACAATCATCAGAATAACAACAAACAGTGGTAAGATTGATAAGTGATCATTGTTCTTTTCACTGTTTAAATGACTCAAAATAGGTACTAAATGACATAATAAATAAGATACATTATATGATGCATTACACACTTTTTCTGGAATATTCTTAATTCAAGCACTCCTATAAACTTTTGTTTAGATGTATTTATGTGTTTGTATACATATATAGATATATAAATATCATATATTAATTTATAAAAACACAAAGACCTTCATAGAATCACAGAATGGTTTGGTTAGGAAGGGGCCTTTAAGATCATGTAGTTCCAGTCTTAATTAATCTAGATCTACTCCAGAGAAACAAAATAACACATTCAAGTAGCACTAAATTTATTCACGCTCACTTTTTAAAATCCAGTCTTATTTTCTGGATCTTTCACATGCATTTAGAAGCAGATAAACGTCTTTACAACCTTTGGTAAGATCAGAAATGTACCAAACATACACATATCCTGTATACTTGTGATACATTATGCTCCATGGAGGAATTTATCAGTGAGGATACCAGTGCAGTACATGTTCCAACTGGTTTTAAACAAGAATAGTTTGCAAAGTCTGGTATTAAGATCAATACAGAAAAGTAATCAGGAAATCCCAAGGAAAGCGCACTTTCTTTAGTACAATGTTTTGGTTAAAGTTGGGCTAAGGGGTGACCACAAAGAAGGAGAAGGAGCCAGTAAAGAGTTTATGTGCTGCCTTGTGCAGCCAAATTAATGTTGCTACACTTAGCATGATGTAAGGATACTTTATATACGTTTAAATTTAGAGAGCAGAGGGGTTGTGGTGTCTTCAATCTGAATAAATTGCTGGACTCGACAAAGCTATAAACTCAGAACAAGACAGGGAAGCCACTTCTGGGGTGAAATGACCAACAGCAATTTGAGGGCCTGGTCCTTTTTGAAATAGATGTGAGTCTTTTCATTCATTGACTTCTGCAGGTTTGGATCAAGCTAACAGCAGGGAAGCATAATTTAGCCAGCTGAACATGTGGAAGAAATTCAGAGGGAAGGAATTCACTGAGCCTTTACTGGCATGTGGCCATGGGCTCTGGAAGTGACCCCCCCCCCACCCTGCCCCGGCTCTCATAGAAAGATGAATAGAAATGATCACAGGAGGCCAAGGCCACAATTTTTGAAGGACCCTGTAAAACAACCTTTCCACAGACTCATGTGTCATGTACACACAGCGGTCAAAACAGTGCAGATACACACCAAAATAGGCTTTTGTGTAAATTCAGTATTATTGTAGTGTACAAAAAAGGTAATATGGAGCAAAGTACCATTTTTAATGCATACTAATTAAAGTGGGAAATTACCAAACATGAATTCACTTACCACTTCATTTACCATGTTACATTATAGATCTGGTAACCTTTATATTCAATAATAAAATCCGTGACTAATTCCTAAAATAAACTCTGAAAACAAAGCAGCTATTTGCTGAAATCTAGCATATGCCAGGGAAGCGAATTAATAGAAACAGTTTCCAAATTATTTTGGAACATATTAAATCCTGTGAGCCTGATCCACATCTGGTGTAAATTGGCATCTTCCTTGTGACTTTAAATGAATTAATACCACTAGGGATTTGACTTTATGCATTTCTCCCCTTAATTCTATGCTTTCTTGTTCATCTTTTTTTTTCTGATTTTTTGATGGGGTTTCTATTGGTTTCCTGTTTCTTCTTCTTTTTTATTTTTTTTTCAAAGCAGAACACTTCTTCAAAAAAAACATATTTAAGTCTCTAATAAATCCCACACAT
>JAWWEW010000088.1:66182812-66205823 GCA_035583185.1 Anabacerthia variegaticeps | reverse complement strand
TTATTTTTTTTTCCAAGCAGAACACTTCTTCAAAACAAACATATTTAAGTCTCTCAGAAAGCCCACACATAGCCAAATGTTAAGGTATTACAATACAGAATTTTTCATCTTCTCTTATATGCTACATGCATGGTAGAACAAGGGCCTGTTACAAATTCTTCCTAATTCCATGTGAGTCCATGTTAGATTATTGTCAAAGTTATGAGTGCATGAAGAGGGATTCTATAATTCTTCATCTCCTGAGTGAATTTGTCCCTTACCTGTTTGACAAGGATTAAACTTCTTGCAAGGATTAAATTCTTTTCCCTCACTGCAGCTGAAGAGCAAGGGGGATATTTTGATTCAATCCTACCTGTTGTCTCACTTCTCTCACTTTTGCTGTGTGTGTAAGTCCCTTCCTTTCCCTTTGGGGTACCCATCAAAAGCTGTCCCACTTCATCAGCAATACATTTCTTGAATTGCAAATATATTCCATGTGTGTTTGGCATAGGGTAGAAAGCACAAAGAAAATGACAAAATAAGACAAATTGTAAACAAATGTGACAAGCTGAATAGAAAATGAGAAAAACAGGTGCAAAGCTGGCATGGCCTTGCATGAATATTACTCACAGCAGAGCTGAAAAAATGTCTGATTCTCCTCCTTCCCCCCCATCCCCCTCTTTTTTCATTCTTTTTTTCCCACTAGACCTGAAAGCTGTCTAGCTCACTTGTCAGCTAAGGTTTTGTCCAGTGTTTGTATGCTGCATTAACTTTGTTTTTCCATGAGAAATCCAGGTTTTTAGATCCCACACATCAACCAAGCTGAGCCAAGGGTTGCTGGGAGAAAAAACAACTACTCTGCCATGTTCTCCCAGCATAGTTTCAACTTATGTGCAGTTCCCTTAGCTTCCAAAGACCAAAGTGTCCATTGTCAGCCTGATAGGACAACCTCAGAAGAAGGAGAGCACTGGAAACATAAAAGCATTTTTGAATTCTCTCCTGCCTTATTGGGGTAATATGTTCCTTGATGGTTCTAGACTTTAACTCATCTCCTCTGGAGTTATATGTGAGTATGCGCTGATGTTTTCCATTGTTGGGGATCTTTTCCCCCACTAAGTTCTTTCTTTCCCTTAAGGGAAGGTCGTCACATGTTAAATTTTAATTGCATAGTTACTGCTGGTCATACCCATTACATATAGATTTAATTTTTCTATAGTCATCACTTCATGAAATATTTGATGGTCTTCTACTGTCTTGTATTAGTATTCTCTTATGATAAAATCATAGAATTAACCAGGTTGGAAATCATCAAGTTCAACCTTTGATTGAACCATTGTTCTTACTAGACAATGGCACTAAGTGCCACATCCAGTCTCACCTTAGAAACCTCCAAGGGCAACAAAAAAGCCACCTCTCTTGGCAGGCCATTCCAATGCCTGATTACTCTGTAAAATTTTCTTCCTAATATCCAACAAAAACCTTCCCAGGCAGAGCTTAAGCCCGTGCCCTCTTGTCCTATTGCTGGTTGCCTGTGAGAACAGACCAACTCCCACTTGGCTACAACCCCCTCTTAGGGAGTTATACAGGGCAATAAGGTCTCCCCTGAGCCTCCTCCTCTCCAGGCTGAACAACCCCAGCACTCTCAGCCTCTCCTCATAAGGGCTTGTGCTCCACTAATTTCATCAGACTTGTTGCTCTTCTCTGGACCTGCTCCAGCACCAACATATCCTTCCTAAACTGAGGGGCCCAGAACTGGACATAGGAATCCAGGTGTGGCCTCACCAGTACCAGGTACAGGGGAAGAATCACATCTCTCGTCCTGCTGGCCACACTATTCTTGATACAGGCCAGGATGCCACTGGTCTTCTTGGCCACCTGGGCACACTGCTGGCTCATGTTTGGCTTCCCATAAATCCAAATCCCCAGGTCCCTTTCTCCCTGGCCCTGTCCAGTCACTCTGCCCCAGCCTGTAGCACTCCATGTGGTTGTTGTGGGCAAAGTGCAGGACTAGGCACTTGGCCCTATTGAACTTCATCCCATTGGTATCAGCCCACCTCTCCAGCCTACCCAGGTTCTCCTGGCGAGCCCTCCTGCCTCCCAGCAGATCAACACTCCCCCCACAACTTGGTGCCATCTGTAAATTTGCTTATGGTGGACTCAATCCCCTCATCTAAATCATCAGCGAAGATACTGAACAGAACTGAGCCCAGCACTGACCCCTGGGGGACACCCCTAGTGACAGGATGCCGACTGGATGCAGCACTGTTGTTCACCAGCACTCTCTGGCCCGACCACCCCCCCGGTTCCTAACCCAGCAGAGAATTTCCATATCCAAAATGTGGGCTGCAGCTTTTCCAGGAGTATGTTGTGTGTGATGGTGTCAAAGGCTTTGCTGAAGTACAGGTAGACATATCTACAGCCTCATCCATCAGGCAGGTCACTCAGTCATAAAAGGAGATCAGGTTGGTCAGACAGGACCTTCCCCTCCTAAACCTGTGCTGCCTTAGTCTGATCCCTTGTCCATCCTGTAGGTGCTGTGTGATTGCACTCAGGATGATCTGCTCCATAACCTTGCCAGGCACAGAGGTCAGCCTGACAGGCCTGTCATTTTCTGCATCCTCCTTCTGGCCCTTTTTGTGGATTGGTGTGCCACTCGCCAACTTTCAGATATCTAGAACCTCCCCAGTGGGCCAGGACTGCTGGTAAATGATGGAGAATGGCTTGGCAGTCGTCTACATGAGAAAGGCAAGTACCTGCTTTTATATGTGTGTGCGTGTGTGGGGGTGTGTGGGGGTGTGTGTGTATGTACTATTAATAATAACAATTTCAGAAATTTAGTACAGTTAAAAAGGGAAGATGGAAAAGAAAAGGCTGAAGTAAGTTTTTGGCTGATTGACTTATTGTGTGAGGGTTCTCTTCAGTTATTACAGATTTGCACATAGATGGAAAAGGGGAAAAAATTGGGTTTGGACCTAAACAGCTCTATAGAAACTAAATAAAGAACTGTTGTAGACAAATTGCTACTCAAACTTTCACTATATAGAGTCTTCAGAAATTTATTTTGGAAACTTGTGGTCTTACGAACCTGTGCTTTATGTATAATTTTAGAGTGCCAAGGGAGAAAGATTTCCGCTCCCAATCTGTAAAGAATTCACCTGGCAGCAGTATTCTATGTGGAAACAAAAATCATTGACTAAAAATATTCACATTTCAAAGGCCACTTTGAATAAGTATATAATTTCATACTGTGCTCATACCATACCTTGCACAAATACCAGGGCTTGTAATGGCAGCGTTGCTATTATGAAATCATATTATTTTTTCTAGCAACCTTCACACATTCATGTTCTGTTACCAGTGTTTCATGTGCTGAACACTCCTAATTGCATCAGCTTTTTTGTGGAGACTAGTCTTAGGAGTTAATATATCTCATTTCTAGAGTCCAACAAGCACTGTAAAAAAGCCTATGTGAATTTCTACCTGGATTAATTCTCTGACACTCAATTTTCTAGGAACATTCAAGAAACTGAGTTTCCTGCCACGAATGTGTTTATCAAACACTTATTACTTCTGGCAGCAGTAAGGACGCAAATATTTCCTGTGAGATATGCTTGCTTTTTTACCCAGTCAAGAAGTATATTGAAATTATGAAATTTCTCTGACCAGTTGCAAATAATCATCCTGTTTAAAGAGCAGAAAAGAAAAAAAAAGTCACAGTACCTCCACAGACTTAATGATAATAATAATAATAATAATAATAATAATAATAAAATAAAAATGGCAGAAAAGTCTGTCAGATAGCAAATAAATCTGAGAAGGCTGTGATCTACTTGGAAGGAGAAGGAAGCTAATTTGTCAGATAAATGATTTGTAGTGAATTGTACTGTTATTTTTCTTCAAGGGGAATGAGCCATGATTCTGGAAGGTGGCGAGCCAGTTCTGCTGATTTCTAAACAGTCTCAGACCCCTTTGTAGGAGAATATCCATTTCTGTCACATGCAGACTGGTTTAATGAGATGTAGCATAGTATACAGGAAAAGAAACCTCTGCTCAGTTCCCACCTCCACCATGGGTCTGCTTTGTGACCTTGGGCAAAACACTTATCCTCTCTGGACAGCAATTCCTCCATCTGAAAATTGGGCATGATACTATATTTTTAAAGCTCTTTTGGACCCAGGATGAAAAATGTTAGACGTTATGATTATTATTATATTTCATTGCTGACTTCTATTACTGAGTATGTATTTCACAATGACAGCTATCACAGTATGTATATTTCTATAATGACAACTATCACAGCACGTATATTTCTGGGATGACAACTACCATATTAGACTGTGTATATTTTTGGAATTAAAGCTATAACAGCACACATTCTTCTAAAACTATAGTACTAATTGCCATATACTTTTCCCAAATACACAATGTGTTATTTTATGTCATCAAGTTGCACTTCTTGTTTCATTATATATATATATATAATGTAAGTGTACATAAAGTGCAATACATATTCCATGTTGTTTGATACCCATCAAATTACTCTATCTTAATAAAGAATCCTGTACAAAGAAATCTCTAGTAACAATGTGTGAAAATGAAATACTGTGAAAGACTTTCAATGGCTAACAAGTCAGCATGGCAGTATTAATGAAATCTTACACAGCATATCCTAGAGCTATCTGCTCTTCACAATGATATCCAATATGCAAAGGAATGGCCAAGATCAGTCAAAATTTAAGAAGCTTTCCTTCATTCTTTTTCTTTCTTTCTTTCTTCCTTTCTTTCCTTCTTTCTTTCTTTCTTTCCTTCTTTCTCTCTTTATTTCTTTCTCTCTTTCTTTCTTTCTTCCTTCCTGCATTCAGACCCTTATTTACAGTTTAACAAACATCTATAATGTCCAAATACAGGTGACACAACTTTCCAGTCTAACTGGAAATATTTAGTAGAGTGAGGTTGAAGTTTCTAGAGTCTCTAAAATGAGATTAAGGAATTGGGGGGGGCAAAAAAAACAAAAACAACCAACCAACCAACCAACCAACCAACCAACAAAAACCCTTCATCAAATAAATTCATAACATGTTCTTTTTTACTTTGAAAAACTTTAGTTGTCTAAATGCATGGGAAGAAAAAAAAAAAGAATTTTTTAAGCTTCATTTATTTAACTTGGTTTGAACATTGATTCTTTGGCATTTCAGTTCTGCAGAACAAACTAATTTAATGTCAAGGACTTTCAAAGGGGAATATCTTGCAGTCGCTTAAGCTACTAATGTCAGTTTCTTTAGCCTTAGTAAGTCCAAAATCGTCTTGCAAACTATGATATTAATCATTATTCACTTGCTAGTTCTTTTTCCCCATGGCCTCCATTGTCTGAGACAAAAATACTTCAACGCAACTTGACCTCATGTCCAAGCAAGTGCTGTGGCAGGATGGAGGCTTGCCAGTCTGAAGAAGTCTCCACACAGCTATGGTTGCTATTTCTTTGTGAACATAAAAAGAAGTTTGTTACCTCTATTAGACATCTGGATTCATGTCTTTGATAGCAGTGTGGGACTGGGTTATCTGTTCACACTTCTGGTTGTCATATTGCAGCAATGCCATTTGCAATTGTGTTTATTTGGGTGCTGCACCAGTGCTCACAATGATATGCTCCCAACATTACCTCTTTAATAAGGAAACCAATATAATTAACCAGATGACTTCCTCGCACTTACAGATGTGAAGGGGAAGAAAAAAGGAAACAAAAAAATAGTAAAAATTGGCAGAATTTGAAGAACAGTATTACCTTCTGTTATACCCATAAGAAAAAACATGTTTCACCCAAGGCACAGCCTTGTACTTATTAGTATTAGTTCCAGAACCACTGCTAAGTCAAGTATTTTGAGATGCTAGTCCATGAATAATAATGCCAGAGAAGTACAATAATTAATAGAACATGAGGATATTCCCTAAAGAGCACGAGCAGCATTGCAAGAGGTATGCATGCCTGTCCTTTGAAATTTGTCTGATACGGCCTCTTGAACTTTGATTTTAAAAGGTGGGGAAGAGGTAAAATGAATTACACTTCATTAGCAACGTTGAGTAAGATGGAGCCCCCTCTTCTCTGAAGAAACAGTCTTTAATTGTTAAATTCCCAGAATTCCCCTGTGCACATCAAGCTGGATTCACTCTCGTGCTCTGACTGAGTGCAGGTGATGGTTTTCATTAGCCATTCTTTCTCTTGACCCTGATGTCATCATTGTTATTGTTATTTATTAATTTAAGGTGCCTCATTCTCCCCTGGACTGCAGGCATTTCAGGCAAAACTCATATCCACTAAGCAAATATTACCATAACGGTAGCAAAACAAACTTTTCAAGAATATTTTGTATCAATTTATCACTGATGGAGAGACATCCCTGGAGGCTCAGGTCTGCTTAGTCTGCTAGCAATTACAACAGAAACAAGCTCCCATCACACACACCTCTTACCATTCTGACTCTAACCTTGACCTAGAAGGGGCATTTTCTAGGGGTGAGAGGATGTCTTGGCCTATTCATTACTTTTCATGCCTTTTTAGACAGGTGGAGGAAAATCATTCAGTTAGTGATGATCTTATCAAGCAATAGTATATTAGCCAAAATGAAGAGTAATTCAGGGTAGCAGAAGAAAACAGCACAGACACCAAAGTAATGAATTTCATGCTCTCCTTCACCCACTGCGGTATAGAGTTTGGAGATGCTCAATCACTCATCACGTTTAAGAGGGGCTTTATTTACTTTTTTTTTTTTCCCCCTAGGCTTTTGTATCACTCTAAGGTGACAAAGGTGAAATGGGACTGCCTGAGGGATTTTTGGTTTGGTTTGGGTTGGTTTGGTTTGGTTTTGGTTTGGCTGGTTTGGTTGATGTTGGCTTTTTGTTTGTTTAGTTGGTTGGATTTTGTGTCTGCCTGTGTGTGGGGGGGTATTTGTCTTTTTTTTGTCTGTTTGCTTTTTCTCAAAAAAAAAAAAAAAGAAAAAAAAAGGCACAAAGTAATTTTACATACTTCTCTGGGCTGATGCATAGGTTGTGGCTGCATTCCTTGGCCACTTTTGCTTTCTATTTATTCTGCTTCTTTGCAGCAGCTCTGGGAAAGCCTCCATGCAAAACTGAAATAAATCTAAACCACTTAAGGACAGCTCAAATAACGACCTATGCAAACTCTTGAAAGAAGGCAGAAATGGAAGGAAGAAGTGTACTGTGTCTTGCATTTCTTTCTTTGGTCTATTTTTTTGTAACTTTTATGGCCTAAGATGTGAGCGTCCTAATTCTCAGTGTGCAAAGCAGTCTGCATGCAGCACTGCCAGAGACATCTTATGAATAACCTGGAAGTCCTAGAGAACCTAACATACCTTTCAAATGTTCATGCAGTAGGAAGCAGCACTGCTACTGCCACTTATTCTCAAATTCTTTTATCCACAATGTGCTCTGGAGTCTTTGCATGGCGCAATGGTATGAGGAGCTATTAAGGTTTCCCTTTCAAACAGCTCAGTGGAGAATTCACTCTGACTTACCTCTGGCTTTACAAACTATGCCAAGTGATTAATTTATCCCAAGTGTCACTGCTGCTGTGACTGAGGCTGTGGGGTAAGGGCAAGTTCACTAACCCATCTGAGCTGCTGTGGAAGTACCTGGGCACTTATTCCTTTCCGATCTCTGCTGTACATTGAGTCCAGTCCAGTCCAGTTTAGCTGCAGCATGTTTACATAACATATCAAATGTAGAGAAATTTGCATCCGTGATGTACGTTCCATGGCACTGCAAATTCCACTGAGATCTTTGCAAAGAACAAAAGGTAAATATATTAAAATCTTGGTGTGCAGCCATCTCTTGCTCTCCAGTTGTCTGATTGCCCATGTCTAACTGACTCCAGGACAATGGTCAGCCTGCTATTGTAAGTTATTTCAATTGCTTTGTAAGGACACCATTCAGGTTCAAGATAGTTAAAAACTGATTGCTACTTTTTTCTTTCCTTATGTGTGTGTGCATATCAATGTTTTGCAGCACAGATTGATTAAAACCAAACAAAAAAACTAAATATCTTTCTTATTTTCATAAGTTTCCTACAGCTTGGTATGGTACAAAGAAGCATTGAACAATGAGCTGTATGGTTAAAAGAAGAAAAATTCCCATTTTACCCATGTAGGAAGTAGAAAACATTAACATTTGGATTTGAATGTGCCCAGGCTGCTCCATAAGCTTGGCAACCACAAATATCATGCTGCCTAGAGAATGAGAGACCATGGAAAATAATTATAAAGATAAGTACTTGGTGCAAAGAAGGGTTATGTGGAAGCAAGAGTGAAGAAATCTACATTAGGAGACCAGCTGTGCATTAGGTGTATAATACAATAGAGAATGACATAAATTAGCATAGCAAACAAATGGACACTTAAGAAGCAGCGCATAGGGGAATATGTATAAAACAAAGACTGGGATTATAAGCAGTGTTTGCTTTCCCACTTCTTGCTTGTGGAGTGTTATTAAAAAAAAAACAAACAACAAAACAAAAAAAAAAAAAAACAAACCAGAAAATAACAAAAAATGAACAAAAAAACCCCAAACTACACAAAAAAAAATTTAAAAAACAATAAAACCACATCTCAGGATTTTATTTTTTTTCCAAGTTTTATATTCTTTACCTCAGACTTTTCTTTTATGTGGTAGATTTTTTTTTTTTTCCCCTTTTCTCTGTACTGGAAAAAGTGTGGTGTTGCTGAAGTCAGTGTATGTTAGTGTGCACAGCCCTAGATTCTGGGGGGAAGAATCCCAGTACTTTAATACGAAGGCATTCCAAAACCTGGAGGAACTTTTAAATTATTATTAAATTCCATCAGATTCTAAAACACAAAATTTGGATGGTTATGACAAATCTTTCTGGGCCAGATTAAAAGAAATACTTAGAAATTGGTAGAATCAAAGACTGGTAGGTATTTTGTGAGATTTACAGTATTATTTGAACAAAGCATAAATAGGAATAAATATATTAGACTTTTTAAAAGCAGAAGAGAAATATCTTTGTATACGTAGATAATTAAGAGTTGGCTTTTATCAAGCTTTACACATGTACAATGGTGTCTGCACCTTAGGTAATCTTCCCTTACAGCCAGTGAACAGAATTATGTGCTTCACAGCATGTGTTAGAGCCTTGCTTTAAAATGAGAGGAATCATACCTTGGATGTGATTACTTCTCTCCATTTACTATAGAGAGAGTATGCAGTGACTAGCTCAGATGAAAATGTCTGCTCTGTGTATATCTATTTAATGTCCAATGAATCACACCTGAAACCCTGAATTCACACAAGTCTTAAGTCCTTTGAATTCTTTTTATTAAAATACAAACCACTGCCTTGGTGCCAGCTCTACTGTGCATGTTGTGCAAGAGCGATTGGTATCCTCCTCCTTATTCACTGGTCTCATATCCTCCCTTTCTTAAGAAAAGAATGAAAAGAGGATGAATGACATCTGTTAACAATCAATGGTCAGGATATACTTTGAATGCAAGATGTTAGGACACCCTGTGCTAGCCCAGATTAACATTCCCCGTGAATTGACAATATTATAAGCTGTGAAATGTTGCCATTTGCTTGAAAGTTAGATTGGCACTTCCACGAATATTTGTCTGAGTGGGATTCTGAATAAGCTGTGGTAAAATAGGTGGCGATAAAAACTGTTTAAACAAATTTTCAAATTGTGTCATTAGAGTTTCCCTTCATTAAACCCAAATGTTCTGATGGCAAAGAGACCATGATCTGGTGGCTGAGATTTGTTTTGAAGAAAGAAAATTATTTGAAAATGCCTAAGAATCCATAACAATTACCTAACATAACATGTAGCATAAAAAAGAAAACCAAAACAAAACAAAACCTGAGAGTGTTCAGAGGTAATTTTCACAGCTTGTGCTCTCATTGCAGTTGTTTTTTGATTGTTAATTTCTTGTTTTCTTGGGTTTTCTTTAAATATAAATCTGTGATAAAGGGATTTTTTTATGGCCAGAAAATGGGCAAAACCACACATACAATATCTCATACCTGAATTTTTTGAAGCAAGCAGGCTGAAATTCCTCAAATTTAATTTGTCTGTTCTCTCTAGCAGTTTAACTAATAGCTCATCCTAGTTCCTTTAAAAAACCAGTTTTATAGTGTACCTGCTTGAAAGTTGCAATGTAATTGCAAATAGACACTCAGAATCCCTTGATTAAATATTACAGAAAAGTAGTAATAGAACAAATATTCATTTTTTTAAACAACAGGTTTTAACTTCAATAATACTGTTTTAACTAAAATACATGAAATAAATTCAAATTTTAATTCCAGTGGTGCAAATAGTTCATTTCAAAGTGGAAAAATAATAATAATTGAAAAAAAGAAAAACCAACGACAAAACAACCGACCAATAAAAACCTCCAAAAACTGAAACCCCTCAAAAATAAGCAAACAAACAAACAAAAAAACAACACCAAACCACGTGGAATAAATTTTCATTAAACTTCTCATGGCCAAAAAGAACAATAACTATGGTGGATAAATAGACACATTAAGGTGGATAATAGATAAATAAAACCAGCAGTCTGTACTGTAAACTGACCAGGTAAAATAAGAAAAGTAGTATTTGATAGTGGCTCCTATTCCTACATAAATAATACAGGGTAATAATTATGATCTATGTTTTTAAGATAATAGATTTCAATTTTACAGAATTTTTTTCTCCTGAAAAATTAAAAAAGTTGAAGATAATGTTATCAAGAGAGAATCTGAAGTCTTTGTTGGACCCAAAAGGCAAAGTCCCTAAATCTCTATTGTGTGTTATACTTGTGAGAATTTATGACTTTGGATGAAGAGTTCTGTAGTCTGTCAGAAGGAAAGGAGTAATTGGTACCAAAGAGAAGTTCGTGGAAGGAAGGGGGAGGAAGGGAGGGAGGGAGGAGGGAGAGACGGAGGGAGAAACGTTATTAAAGTAGAAAGTAACGGGAATCTATGAGAAATCTGAAGTGTTAGAGGTGAAATGATCAAGTCCCCTTCCAGACTGAAACATTTTCTCTTTCCTTTTCTTTCAAACTGAAATGGCCAACGGGCAGGACACAGGTGTTAAGAGTTTTATCTCTCTTTCTAAGCCAAAAGAATCTAAAGACTTTGGAGAGCACCTAAAACCCTACAGTTTTGTAACAACTGAAGGACAGGCCAGTCTGGGATGCTTTTTGGGGAAGCTGTCCCCTCAATGTTAATGACCATGAGGAGTTCCAGCTCCCAGAATGTGCAGGGCTCAAAAAGTACTGGCTCTCATCCCTAGCAAAATTATTCATTCCTCTTTTTCTCAGTGACAGCCTCAGCCAACCAAACATCCATCAACATGTGGCTGTCCATATGTCTTTCTGAACATCTATTCCTATATAAACACCTGTTGAGATGGACGAATAGACAGACACCTGTGTGAGAGCAAGGGTCAGCAGCTGGGCTGCTTTCATATGTTTATGCAGATGTTCCCCTATTCTTCTATCTCTACAAGCATCTCTGACTATTTGATTGACCTTTGCAGTCACTGAATATTCATTTTCCTGGAACTTCAGTGACATTTTAGACAGCTCAGATACCCAGAATACAACACACGCCCTACAGTCAAGTCCTTATATTTTGAAGATACAGCTGAAGCCTTATGATATAAAAATCCCCAGCACTGTAAGACATAAAATAAGGTGGAGTTTTTTGGTTTGGTTTGGTTTTTTTCCTTCTTTCTTGTCACTTTCAAAATCTTTCTCTCTAAGGAAGTATATTCATAGACCACTTATTTTGAGGGTCATCATGATTTACATGACCTCCAGATCCATTAGCTGGAAAAAGCATTTACCTGTAAGAAAATAATAAGGAAGTAATTTGTAAATTGATTTGGAAATCAGTGCATATTTTACCTATTGAACTGGTTTAGATTGGGATACAGTCAATTGTCTCCATATGTGCTTGTATGGGTCTATGCTTTGTGATGAAAACTGTTTTTTTGGTGTTTCTTTTAGTTGGTTGGTTTTCTTTAATTATTATTGCTGAACAGTGCTGACACAACATCAAGGTCTTTTTCTAGATGTATTAGTTAGGCTGCACAGGAACCTGGGAGGTGGCAAGTGGGACAGCTGATAACTGTCCCCAGGATGTTTCATACCCTGTGGGGTCATGCTCAGCAGTAAAAGCTGGGGGTAGAAGGAAGAAGGTGGGGGCACTCAGAGTGATGGTGTTTGTCTTCCCAAGTAACCATTACATGTGACAGAGCCTGGATGTTCCAGGTATGGTTGAACAGCTGCTTGCTGATGGCAAGTAGTGAATTAATTTCTTATTTTTGCTTTCCCTACATGTGTGCCTTTTGCTTTTAAACTACCTTTATCACAGCCTATGAGTTTTCACACTGTTACCCTTCCAATTCTCTTCCTCATCACATGGTGGGAAGGTGAGAGAAGTTCTGTGGTGCCTTCCAGGGTTAAACCACTGAATCCATTCAAAACCTGTGTAAGAAGGAACAGCAAGGATAGAGACAATAAGTCCTTTGTCTCACTAATTGCCACAAACCACTCAACAAACCTTTCTTAATTCCTTGGTGTTCTACCCAGAGTCAAACAAGCTTGTTTTGTGGACAAAACAGATGAGGAAAAGTTCATACTAATAAAATTAAATATTCTGTTTAATACTGTCACCAAGGATAGCGCGACAAATATTCTAACTTTCCATTTTTAGCCTGCCAACCTGCAAATACTCAACAAGTGTCAGCGGCAGACTACAATTTAATAACAAATGCAGAGTCTTCTGGTATGGACCTCACATATCTGACACTGGGGATCCAACAGGGTGACTGTGACTGAAACCTGTCTAGGCAATATGTCTATGAGCAGTACCAAAAGCTGAGCACCAGATGCCTCTGTCAGCTTTAGAAACCCCTGCATCATATCCCTTTTAACCTTACTACCCTATGGAATAACTACTTAGTGTACTAAATCTGCTAAGCAAGGACTTTGCAATTCCAATCCAATATAAATGAATAAATATCTGACTGCTAAATGAATAATATCTCATACATTAAACCAGTAAGCCAAAAAAGTCATTATAATGTATGCATTTAAATTATAATATACAAGTATACAAAAGGGAAGATAGACATCCATTGAGACCAGAGAATTGATTACATGGTTAACAAGTGGAATATTTATAGGTCATTATTCATATTAATACTAATAGTTCTTTTGTGCTGCTTTCCTCCATTCCATTGTACAACACAATGAAGTCAGTGGCTTCATTTCCCTTCAATAACCCACTCCCTACCTCAAATTTACCCTTGCATCCGCCATTCTACTTTCTCCAGAATAACCTTGCCTAATATAGTTTCAATTTAAAAATTAAGTGTTAAGCTGGGAAATGGATAAAAGAGGAAACCACTACACATAAGCATGAAAGTTCACTATGCGTTATTAACAGTCATAATAGTACTTTGCATTTAATTCCCTTCCTGTAAGGGGATTAAAACATTTCTAATTATTAATCAGTATTAAACAGTTTATAATTACCTCTGCAAGAAGGTAATTATTAATATACCCATTTTGCAGATAATCTAAACCACAAAATAACTGTGTAACTTTGCCAAAATGGCCCCAAAAAAATAAAGTACCAAGAAGCAAAAGAAAAAGAAAAGTTATGTGTCTCGTCCCTTGTTCCTATTCTAACTCCTGTAGTAACACACTGTTCTTGGGAAGAGAGATTCTGCCTACAAACTGCCAGGCACTAAGAAATAGGAGACTGTTATGAAAGTCATGTCAGTTTAACTCTAAGTATGAAAATATGACCTTACACTTACATAATGCAAAAACAAATAAAGAAACAATAAAAATAACCCCAAACCATCACACACATCATACCCTTTAGTAGACATTTCTGCCCACAATAGCTGTTATGTTTATTCAAAAAGGAATTGCAAAAAAACCCTGTTTTTTAAGCTAAGCATTTGTCAGTCCCAGAATACAACTGGGGACGGAGGTTTATGGATTTTATTTAATGGAATATATTATATACCCTAATGATGCACAGATCTGCACCCAATTGTAAATTCCTCTGCTGAAGCTTCTTCCTGCTAAATGTTAGTTTAGAAGTGTTGACTCTAAGAATTTTTGTTTGTATATAGGTGCTACATTCATAATTTCTACTGAGGCACACGCATCTCAAGACTATCTAATTCACCTGCATCTCATGAAAAATATGCATTACAGGACCTTCCTTCAGTCCAACAATCCATTTGGCATTTATTTTGAATTACACACTCAGTCTTTTACTCTGCCATAACTGACAGTTTGATCCATTAATTCATTGTATCCTTTTAAAAAAAACAAACAAACAAAAAACCAAAACAACCACAAACAAATAAAAAACCCCAACTAACCAACCATAAATCTCTATCTAAATATATACATATATATGTATACATACATATACATACATACATATATATGTATACATACATATACATACATACATACATACATACATACATATATATATACATATCTAGGACCAGAGCAAAACAGATTTTTTTATTTTTTTTTTTACTTAAGATCCATTCTTACAGAAATAAAAAGCATATGTAGGTAAAAAGGTTGCTGTGGAAGGTTGTTTTTTGTTTTCCCTGGTAGTGCAGGACAATGTGCAGACTCATTCAAGGCAGTGAAAACATAAAAATAAAAAGAGGGAATATAGTGTGGGGTTAATAATGCTTTATTTAGCTCTCTAACAGAGACTGAACCTTTTAGCACGTAACAAAGCAATCTTTTTACTGTAAAGTGAGAATGATCATTATCTGACAAACAAAAGGTGTCTTTGTAGAGATCCAGTTTCCAATGGATTTTAGGGAAATACCTAAACGAATCTCCATGTTATTTTATCAAAATTACGGTGTGGCAATAAATCAAAAAATATTTTAATTAATTTTAATTTTCCCATAAGCTACCATGTCACTGGCACAATCTAAATAGTGACCTGAGGACCTTCTATTGGAGTGGGCTGTGTTGTTATCTCTTAAACAGACCAAATAAACATGAGAAGGACAGCAAGCTCAGTTGTCAGATAGCTATTTCTCAAAGATTCATAGAGAAGGATAAACACAATTAATCTGAGACAATTTGGAATCTCATTGACTTATCAAGCTACACTTTGGTCTTCATAACACTTGTCCTGCCTTAAATAACAATAACTTAAAGAGTTCAATGCAGCTTTTATCTCAGCTGTTTAAGCATTAAGGATTTTTTTTTAGATTAGACTCTGTCCCAGTCATGAATAAATGAAAGGAACACCATTTCAATATCTTGATTTTCCACAACACTAGTTATATTTCTAAAGCCAAAAATTAATTTTAAATCTCTAAATTCTGACACTGTTGATGTAAGTTTCCCATTAATACCTTTCTCAAAGGTATAGGTGCATTTGGCACAGGGGTCATAACTTCACTGAAGTCAACAGAGCTGCTCAGATTTATACCTGATGTCCCAGATATTGAGAGCACAGCCTTTCAGGCAAATTAGCTTAAAAACTTTGGACTTTAGTTTATATGTTGGTGTCTCATAGAAAGGGAAACTAAGGGCAATTCCAGTCCACTTCCTTCACAGCACCATCATTCTAGTAAGTCCTGAGAATACACCAAACAACAAAACAAAAACTAAAACAAATCAAACAAAACAAACAAAAACAAACAGAAAAAAAAAACACCCGAGGCCAAACAAAACCAAAACCAAAACAAACCAAACAAGCCTAAATTGAAAATGAAAAAGAGCAATAACAAAACAAAGAAAGAAAGGAAAAGAGAAAGGAAAAGAAAAGAAAAAAAAAGTATTAATAAATTGGACTTCTGTCTAGAAGAATCTACAGTTCTTTCCAAATTCATATCTAGTTATGTGATAGATAACTCATTTTATCCAGCCCTTAGTTATTTTCCTCTGTAATTTCGGAAATGACATCACACTCCTTCACCTAGACGTTATGACCCTTAAATCCTAATTTTAGCAAGACTTTTGGAGTCTAATTGAAAAAAAAAAAAAATAAAAAATAGCAAGTGCTATGAGGAAGGGATGAAGGAGATGGGGTTGTTTATCCTGGAGAAGAGGAGGCTCAGGGCAGACCTTCTTGTCCTCTGCAACGGTCTGAAAGGAGGTTGCAGCCAGGTGGGAGTCAGACTCTGCCCCCAGGTAACAAAAGATAAGATGAGAGGAAATGGTCTTAAGATGCAGCAGGGGAGGCTCAGGTTGGATATAAGGTAAAAATTCTTCATTGAAAGAGTAGGCATTGGAACAGGTTGGCCATGGAAGTGATGGAGTCACCATCCCTGGAGCCATGGATGAGGCACTTGGGAGCATGGTTTAGTGTTGGGCTTGGCCATGCTGGACTAATGGTTGGACCTGATGATCTTAAAGATATTTTCTGGCCTAAATGATTCTATGGTTCAATGGAAGTTACTTAAATCTACACATTGTCCAAATGCTACATCAGTGCATGTTGCTTTGAAACTCACAAATCACTCTGCCCTTATTTATTCTCCTTATTATGGAGTCTGAGTATTTTGTCAGCAAAATTCCAGTGCCCATAAAGCTACAATGTGGACAGGCAGAACACTAAATGCCCAGGAAAGAGCTAAAGGACATTTTATAATATTTGTGGTGAGCAAGGTTAATGCTGTCTTCAAAAGTTAAGAGAAGTAATATAAGTTTTTTTTTAGTGGAGTCTCTCATATCTCATTAGCAATATCTTATCTGATTAGCACATTAGCAACATTCCTTTGTACTGCATTAGCATTCATATCATATCAGAATATATTGTTGCTAATACTATGTTACAGTCGTATCATATTAGTGACTTTCATATCAGATTACTGAGAGAGGATACTAATAAGACATTCCAATTCAATTAGTAAGGTAACAGAATTCCCCTCTTTCCAAGTCACTTCCAGCTTTGCTCCTAAATATAAGCTGATGATATGCATCAGTGGAGTAATCCTTTTACCATCTCAAAAGAACTTCGCCCTTCCGAAACCATGTCTGTAGAAAGAAAGAATTGGAAATTGAGTCTTGTATTTCTCTCTTGCTAAACTCTGTGATCTTTCCAGTTCCAGGGATGGTGAAGGGAAGAGAAAACTCTCTCATTAGGTGCAGCCCTGTCCTGGCAGAAAATGTTGTTTCCTGGGGTGTTTGTTGCAGGGAAGAAATCAGCACTTTGCAGGACCAAGCATTCAGGTATTACAACTAGCATAGAAATACACTTATCTATTTTAGATTCACTTCTTTCTTGAAAGATTCCATTTAGTAAATTTTTACTGAATATGAGTTTCATTAATCTAAATTTTGAGAATTTGAAAATACTTTGCCTTTATAAGTACTGATAGACTCTCAGCATTAGTGTGCAATGCACAGCAATTTAGACCAAAACCTGCTCAGAAATGCAGTTTGAAGAGGAGGAATTTGCTTTGATAAAAAGCATATACCTAGGATTCAAGTAGATGAATAGAATCCAAGATGTAAGATTGCTAACTTTGTTATTACCTTCAATTTATCTGTGTTCCCCACAGTCATTAATTTACTGTAAGTGAAGTGGGACTTTGGAAACTGCTTCTTTTCCATCCTTCCCCATTATTTGGTCTTTACAGTAAGTGATTACAGTATTATAGTACTGGAAAAGTTGTGTTCCTGTACAGCATTCCTCCCCTTTTACCATGACAGTTTCAACTGTGTGAGATTTTGCTGTACCCTACCTAAAAAGTGCAGATAAGGAGGCTGACTTTCCTCCAGAGGAAAAGTGATTTTCACAGACTGAGGTTAGGGTGATGTATTCAGATAAAAGTATTCCCCAGATGTTTGTTCAACTCCACGCTTTCCATCAAGGGCTAAGTCCATGAGAATTATCTATGGTATTTCTGAAAGTCAGTAAGAAGATACTATAAAACAAATATATCTTTTTACATCATCTATGATGTGGATAATTATTTACATCTTCTTGTCTCAAAATAGCAGTGAAACATATGCATGAAACATTATGTACCTTTTTCTCAGTGTAAATATACTGCCCATGCTGATTATTAACCTCATGAAGTGAATTACACAATATACCAAATTGCAGTGTCTCTGCTTATCTCTTCCCAAATTAAAGTGATATTCATTAAAAGACTCTCAGACCTATTCCTGATGTAATATGGCATCATCATTGTTCCAGTGATAAGCTCTTGCCAATGACATTGTAAGTCATGAGTAGAAGTTAACCGAGTTTTACCTGTTGTGAACTGCATAATGCAGTCAGGAGGAGAACATGCACTGGATTTGATTATGCCAGGATAATACAGTTGGACTCTATTTTTATTAATATTGATAGCATTAAGTATGAGTTAATATAGAACTGGAAATTTCAACTTAACATTGCTATGTTTCTTGTTAATTACACTGCTCTTACAACTATTTCTTCTATGGTTTCTTCATCCACCTTCATTTTACCTGTGATTCTTCAGATTGTTTGTGTATTCCACTGATAAATTGGTCAAATTCATGCAAAACAAACATATTCTAGATCCATTTTCTTTCAGCTAAGGCCTTTAACCATAGTGCTGCAGTGACCTCTTTTTTGCTTCTTTCTTTCCTCCTACTGAATATTGAATTATTTTTGCATAGTGTTCAACTTTTACTGAAATAGTGTCATAAATTAAAATGTCCAGTAATCCAATTCTTTAGTCAACTGCTTAGAGTGTTATTAGTTGAGGAACACTCAAAATTTCTTTTTTTTTTCTTTTTTTCCCCTTTTTTTTTAATTTAATTGAGTAGCCAATTATTAAAGATACAGCAAAGATGTCTCAAAAAACAAAACAAACAAACAAACAAAACAAAACAATAAAAACAACCCAAAACTGAAAAAAAAAACCAACAAAAACACAAAAGAGACAATAGTTTAATTTCCCTTTACTTTTCTGATTAGCACACTCCCACCCACATGCAGTGCCCTCCATCGTCCTGCATTTTCTTCAGCATTAAGAAATGGAGCTCTTTTTAGAGCTAAGTTTTGAACTTAGGCATTCAAAGCCAGCCTATCCAAAGATACTAGTATTGACCTGGAACATCACACCTACACTACAACTAAGCCAAACTGGAACAACACCTGCAGGAAAAGTGCATGGGTTGTGGGCCTGTGAGACAGCTCTGAAGAGGCACCTAATAAAGATTCTGCAGTTTTGTCACCCAAATATCCTTCTAGAATGTGCTTTGACTGGACCTCCATTAACTTATATACTGATTTCTTCTACAGCATATTTTACTTTAATTTAGGCTTCTCTGTCTATCAGCAGATGTTTTCACAAAGGACAAAATGCAAAGTACTTATATATCCATATCCATTTCCATTGAGTGGACATAATCATTGAGAAAGAGGTGTTTGTCTGTTTGTTCTTTTTTTTTTTTTTTTTTTAAAATCAGAAAATAACCACCCACCCATCAAAGATTACAGTATATCTGAAAAACATTGTGGACATAAAACCATCTGTATCATCAAAATTTTGACCTAAAAATAGTGCAAAAGTGCTATGAGCTTATCGAACACTTCAGAACTGAATGTGAGGCCTGGCTACTTACATAATTACACAGTGATGAATAGAAAAATAACATAGTACTCCAATAAATTAGCTCCATACAATATATTTTCAGTTTTGAAAGTGCTAATGTCAGCAAAAGCCAAACTCAGGACTGTTTGTCATAGAAGATCACGAAATAATCACAGAGATTCTCTCTATTTGAATGAATATTCATGGAAAAAATCCATTATTTGCATATCCCTAGTAATTATATTCTTCTAAAGTTAAATTTTCCCCAAAAGGCTTATTGGAGGGTGGAGGATAATTTCCTTATAGTATAAAATGTTATAGACTTTGGTTAGATAACTGCCCTAATTTCAGCTATCCATTGGTGGCTATAATTCCATGGAGAACTTGGTAATGAGTAAATTTGTTAATTCCTCCTACAAAACAGACTCCATTTGCATTAAGAACTGATGTCTGGAATCTGGTAGCACTGGAAGGATTATATCAATGTCCTTATTAGCTGCTAAGAGATATAACCAACCAAATTAGTTAAAAGTGATGTATAGAATATGTTTCAGTGGGTAAAAAGGATATATTACTGTCTCTGCCACGTAAGATTTGGAACTTTTGGGAAACAAATCCTTAAAAAAAAAAAAAAAAAAAGAAATAGGTTCGGAAAAAAATGTCTCAACCGTTATTTTAATTTAGGAAAAAAATTACAATAATAAAAAAGAGCTACACTTTAGTTTACATTTCCCTGAGAAAACTATTAGTCTTTTATTTTTTATTTTGCATTTAACTGAAGCTCATGCTTAATAGCAGATACTGTTTTCAATGTGAGGTCAGAAAAAAAAAAAAAAAAAGGATTGTGAAAATTCATCCTCAACAAAATAAAATAACATAAAATTAAACTAAAAATCCATTACTTGCTTGTTTGATGTAATTTCATTATACCTTTTACTTGGATGTCCACAAAAATATTTGCAACACAAATATAATGTAAAAATGCAATGGTTATTTTCAGTATTTTTGCATAAAAATAAAACATGACTGCCTGCAATATGTATGTTGTATATACAAGACTTCATTATTTCCTCTGTATGTTAATACTAAAACTATGAAAATACTCTGAAAAGGGAAGAGATCAGCAAGAAAACTGTTGTTGATGTCAGAATTTCTTGCTGTAATTTTCAAAAACTCATTACACTCCACAGAAATCACTAATAAAACTTCTATTTAACTTTATTTTATTTCAAAATCATCCTGCTAAATACCACCTTCATACATTCTGAGGCTTAGTAAATGCATTGTACAGACTATTGGCAGGCTTGTCTTGTCCTGGAAGGTATGAAATCAGCCTTTGGCATGCAGCTCTGGTTATTCTGAGGTCACCTCTGCCTTCTTTTTTGCAAATTATCTGGCCTTTATATCACTTTCTACCCTTGATCTGTTCTGTCCAAGTGAATGCTCAGCTCTGTATTGCCTTTGTGATCTATGCCAAGGAAAAAGCTTGCTCATAGGTCATTAGGAGCTGGATTGTGTCTATATTATTCCTAAAGTCCAGAGTGAAGAATCATCACCAAAGAGAAGATTTAGATTGGTAAGGTTTGGAGACACTAAATGTGCAGCAGGGACAACCAAAGAACAGAATGAATGGAGAAAAGAAACTGATGAAGAGGGTATTAGAAATTATAGGATATTTCTTAAGAATACTGGAAGCTCATATTTTTACTGTCATATTTCACTATGTTCTCATGAATTCTCATCCTCTTGCTTTTTAGAGGAAGCCTTTTTTTTGTCAATAAAATTCTTGATGTTTTTGTCTTTTGAGGTCTGAAACTAAGTTTTGAATTCATTATATTAAGTCTGATGAAAACTTTCCAAAGAACTGCAGTAACTAATGAGTTGGTTGGGGTTTTTTGTTTTGTTTTTGGGTTTTCATTTGTTTGTTTGTTTAAGGTGAGAAACTTAATTTTATTTATTTATTTATTTATTTATTTACAAGTACAAGGTTCTATTATTGTTACTTACCTTGTCTGACGATTTTGAAGTAGATTTTCTGTGGTATTGAAATTATTCAGGATAAAAGAATTCTAAAACATCTAAGTTATATAAATATGTATGGAGGAATACAAGCTGTTTGTATGCACAATAGGATGCAATAAAAGCAATCTGTAAACTTCTTCCAAAAGTGATCTCTTATAACCACCCACTGTTTAGTCATTTTGTAATAATGTGATGGATGAAAATGTTGTGAAGCTGAAATACCAAAGAGATCGGCTCAAATTGCATCTGCAAAATAATTCTGGAAATATATAGATAATAAGGTGTCCATTCAATACCTCTAAACACCAAGACCCTGAAGAAGCAGATCCTATAGGCATGATGTTAGCAAGATCCTACAGGCATGATGTTAGCAAGATCCTACAGTATGATGTTGATGTATCTCACAACTGGTGATAGTTTTGTTTAGTTTGGTCTAAAGATCTAGTCCTAAGTTCCTGGACCAGTTTCAAGAAAAACTGTGAACTTCTGGTACTTTCTTTGCTGTTAAATCCTGAGACAGATTCTTTAGTCTTAGCCTGGAGACCATAGAAGTGATCATAGAATAGCTTAGATAAAAAGGGATCTTAAAGATCACCCGGTTCCCATCCCCCTGCCACGGGTAGGGACACCTTCCACTAGGCCAGGTTGCTGAGAGTCCCATACAGCCCAGACTTGAACACTTCCAGGGGTAAGGTGACCAAATTTCACTGGGTAACCTGTGTCAGTGTCTCACCATCGTCATACTGAAGAATTTCTTCTTAATACCTCATCTAAACCTAATTTCTTTCAATTTAAAACCATGCCCTCATGTTCTCTCGCTATCTACCTGTATAAAAAGTCTTTTTCCCTACTTTTTGTAAGGCCCCTTCAGGCACTGGAAGGTGCTCTAAAGTCTCACCAGAGCATTCAATTCTCCAAGATCAACAACTCAACTCCCCCAGCCTTTCTCCATGGGAGAGGTGCTCCAGCCCTGGGACCTGAAATGTGGTATAAGGACCACCTGTGAGTTTTGCCAGATGAGGTACACATTTTTGGCAGCTTTGTGTAATCACTTTTCCTGAGAGGTACAAAAGGGTAATGTGGGATGAGATCAAAAAGTACCATTTTGATTTGATCAATTGTTGAAGCCACCTTGCATTCACTTTAAAAAGTGGCCCCAAATGTCTCCAGGTGAGTGTTGTTAAGTGAGTGCTGTTAACTCAAGGAGGCTTAACCTGACTTTAAGCACCACAGAAAGAAATATAATTAATGTGTTAATGTATGAGGCTGGAATGAGATAGGTCTTTAGATTCCCAAAGTTAAACTTCTGAATTGGATTGTTACAACTCTAATCAAAATTTTTCATTAGGTCTCTTATATTAATTAAAGGAGTTAAGACACTGAGGAGGATTTATTGGAATATATTCTGTT
>JAWWEW010000088.1:66144096-66155875 GCA_035583185.1 Anabacerthia variegaticeps | reverse complement strand
CGCTAAAATGGTATTGCGACCTTATATCTGTTGGGTGCAAATGACGTTCTCTGTAATATCCAGATAGATGTGTCTTGTTAACTGCCTCATCCTGTGGTGTCATCATTACTGTAATTAATGAATTACCATAGCAAACTGTAATGACTATAAAGTTTTAGGGAATAAGCAACCATTACCTGTGACAATATGGGTTGGTGGGCACCAATGGCTTATATTTCATATTGGACTGGTTAGGAATGATGACACCAGCAATGTCCTTCACTTAAAGAGGAAAAAGAAATCAACTTAGAACTTTCCCAAATGAAAAACTTTGCCCTTTTGCTGTCTTTCCTAATAGAAAACAAGTTAAAATGTACCATTGGGCAGGTTAATTGACTTACAAGTATGTCTTTTTAATAAGTGTCATAAAGTATGTCATGCAGCCGAAACTTGCTTTCAGTGCATTTTTTAAACTGTTGTCAACCAGATTAAAGTTTATTGTTCGCATGTAAGTTTCCGTTTTCAAGCAGTAATGAAAGACATTAAATTGATTTGCCATGCGTAGATATGAAGCGGGTTATGTCCTTTGCTCTTAGTCAATGTGCCTTTCCCAGATGCTTCCCTTCTTTGCTGTTTGTCTAAGCAATGAATGATCATGAAACATTCTCCCTGGCCCAAGACACAACTCTTCATTCCTGTGGTATACGTTAAATTAAAGGTTAGTTTATATAGGGACCTGATTCACTGTGGTTTGACTTCAATTTTGCCTTTTTATAAGTCTTTCGCATTTTTGATGGAGAAGTGATTGAAGAAATCCTACAGTGAATCAGACTTTAATACTGCAGGGCATTTTGTTTTATGTTTTTTTTTGGTACCAGTGCCTGCGTGGTGAGACCCCATTACTGAAATTAGTGTCTGACGTAATTCATGACTAAAAACACTGCAATAATCCCAATATTCAGCTACTTAAAATACATTAGGTCAGTTCAGATTGTGCCTCATCTTCACAGAAGGAGAGAAAAACTTAAAACAGCAAAAAAGAGAATTTTCCAGTAAGGAAAGGCGGATTTTAAGGAAAGGGACTAGTTATCAACAGTAAGAAAGAGAGAAAGAAATTGCAAATCATTACAGACATGAAGAAAATTCCTGGAGCAGGAGGCATTTAAAATTGCTCTGGGAAGAACTAGGATTCCATCTAGTAGTCCACTGTTTCTTTATTTTTTCCACATCATTCACCTTACACTACAATAAAACAAACAAACAAAATGTAGATTGAAAAACAAACAAGCAAGGAAACAAAAACCATGAAAACATCCTTCAAGTTCTGTATCTGCTGCAAAAAGTAACCAGTGCTGCCAGTCCAGAATTTCTGTGTTGATACTAAAAAGCATTTTAAATTTATGTTTTTTAGTTTTAATCAGGTATCTTTTTTCAATAGAACAATTTTTTTTTTCCTTTTATTAATATTCCTGTCCCATCTCCTCCCCCTAGAAACACAAATAGAACAGTCTCTCAGGTCCAGAAAGCAGCACAAAACAAGGGAAGAAATTTATTAGCCTGTTATAAACTTTCATTAGTAAATTAGAGACTCTTGTTGCAAAATTATCTTTCAATTACCCAGGTACTTCTTAACTTATTAAACTGATAGCCATAAAGACATCAGACTTTTTTTTTTTTTTTTAATGCTTATTTCTGCTTATCCTATCTTATTTTCTACAAATGCTATTTACTGTAAATGCATTAAAGCCGAATGTTAAGGATGCTAAAATGGATCCTGTAGCTCAAAATAGTCTTCTTATTGACTTATGGAGACAGCAGTGTGGTTTTAAGGATGTATGGGTAGATCTCACATACAAACAGATGAAATTGCACTTGTGGTGACATCATAGGATAAAGTTGTTTCATCCTAGAGGTCCACTTTTCTTCTGGCTAATATTAGTAAATTTTATTATTGGAAAAAGATATAAATTAACCCATTTTTGCCACCTGTGAGGGAAAGAGAAAGATTTTAAGTAAACGGCAGCACATTTAATAGAATGATTTCACTGTTATTATGTGTAACTGTAGAAATGCAAAGTCCTGCCCCAGACCTCAGTGGGATTGGTTACTTCGACTTCCATGGCTCCTTCCCCAGTTTCAGCCTCAGCAGTGAAACAAAAAGCTCTGGTAATTTCATCTCAGAGTAGCTCCTCTGAGTTTCTTGTCTCAGTGTCCTCCAGGCCAGTCTGGGTAGTTATTGAAAAGAATTTCATATAAATACTCTCTTTGCATACATTTTCTGAGGGCCTTATTTATATTTTATATTTCTGTGGGGCTTTTTTACATAAGTCCTTGCTGATTTACACATCATTGCCAAATCCACTGCAGCCCACTCATGCCCAGAAACCACCAGGCACACGCACTTACTTGGCTTCCACATTCCAAACTAAAGATACCATGATCTGGTCACAGTAAACACAAATATCTTAAACTTGTATGAATAATTTAATCACTCACTGAGGATTGGCCAGGCAGGCAAGATGAAGGTGCTGCCCCCAAATTATTAAAGCCTTTTATAGAACCATAAAAAAGCAATATTTTTTTTTTTTGGGGGGGGCACTAAATATAATGCTTATTAAATGCTGGGTAGAGACGAGGTGTGCATGCTCAGCTGCAATATTCCATATGCATGTTTTCCCCTTCTGCTGCTAGGCAGATGACCTGACCCAATTAATAAAATATACTTACTGATTTTTCCTCCCCACCACCCCTTTTCTTTTTGAATGACATGCTATGTCATGGTACACTGCTGGAAAACAAACTAACAAGCAAAGAAACACACAAAAAAAACCACCCAAAGCTTTTAAGAGGAGTCCGTATTTCCCTCTATTTTGATTCCTATGACCAAGTGCCATGTTTAGTACTGAAAACAGAGGCAGAAGAAACAGAGAGGTACCAGGGAAAGAAAATATGTGCAGTCTGTCCTCTACTTTTGACACACTCTGTAGTTGTGAAGTTACACTTTCTGCTCTTAACATTTGCCTCACCCTCCCAACTATTAAAGTTAACACTATGTACTAACCTCAGTATGGCAACACAGTACATTAATGAGACACAATTCTGACTCAAGAAGGGTCACATAATGCTGAATGTTTTGCTTTGATTCCATCAATAACTATATAGACATTGTATTTCTTGTTGTGAGGAACACATAAGATGCGTAATAGAAAGGTAGACTGGTGATAAAGGAAACAGAAAATTTTAGCATCTCATTTACCCATACCAGGCATGGGTAAAGATGTTTTTTTACCTTATCATGCTTTTACATAAGAAATTATGTAATATCAAAGAGAAAACCTCTTCTGTAAAAGCTCAGTAGATGTAGCATGCTTTCTTCTTAGTCTGCAATTCCTCTCACTGGGCAATTCTACCAGTATTGGCCTATGAAAGGCAGGTCTTCCTTGACCAACCTGATCTCCTTCTATGAGAGTGGCCTGCTTGTGGATGAGGGAAAGTCTGTGGATGTGACTACCTAGTCTTCAGTAAAGCCTTTGACACCATTTCCCAAAGCATTCTGAAGACACTGGCTGTCCAAGGCTTGAATAAGCACAATCTTCACTGGGTAAAAAACTGGCTGATGGCCAAGCTCAGAGACTGGTATGTGAATGGAATTGCATCCAGCTGGTGTCTGGTCACCAGTGGTGCTCCCCAGGAATCTATCATTCTGTGCTATACCTAGGCTAAGAACTGGACAAATTACTGTTTTCTGCACCTGAAATGAGGAATGGTTTTTAACACCATAAGGAAAGAACATAATAGGTCTGCCCTACTTTGACTTGTTGTGAATGCCTTCTCTACTCACTCTCTTTGCACCTCACTGAGAAACTTCTGCTCTGCTCACAAGTTTGATCATGCATTTTCGTGGACAAATAGACCATGGGAAGGGTCTGACCAAATGAATTCTGACTATCACTGCTGATGAAGATATTTCTATTTTCAACTATCCTGCTGAAAATATCCTAGACATTTTTTTTTCTTTTATATTGTAAAAGTCTTATTAAGCTTTTATTTTTCTTCCCCAATGAGGTTTTAAAATCAATATGAAAATAGCGAATATTTAATTTACAGTTTTATTGCCCTAATTTTTTTATTATTTTACAGTAGGTGTTCTTGGTTTTCATTATGAATTTATTAAGATTTTTATTAGACTGGGTTTCTTTTTATCATTTTTTTTGCATTTCTTAGAATATTACATTTTAATATATATTGAAAAAATCTTTGAATGGAGGTGAAACCTGCTTTAAAAACAAACAGATAGGGTATTCAAAGACATTTCATAGACCAAGACCAGAAGGGTCTTAGGTGACTAGCTGCCTGCTGAGGATTTGAGCCTAAATTCCTAGGTTAGGAATGTTCAACCTACCTGATATATAATTTTAATAGGACTTGATCTAATCATTGAAAAGCTACTGAAAGACTGCCACCAACTCCAGCAGACTTTGAATAAAGTACTGAAATGAGGAGTAGAATGTTTTGTGGTGCTAACACATTATATAAAATTTAATTCATTATCAAGATTACAAAGACTACTCTTTTCCCAGTTGACTATTGTGTAAATATCTTAAAACCCTGTGGGGTTGAGATGTCTTGGCCTGTTTCATGTTCAGTGTTCATTTTCACTCCAATTATTACTTACTTGCTTTATCTACACATATAATCTGCCCATTCCTCCCACTTAACATATCCTTTGAACTTTTCAAATGCCTTCTGCTCCTCTTTATTATCTTCGCTTAACCACATCCTTGTCTCTTGTCCTATTTTTGATACTTTTTACTGGGATGAATACAGTTGGTATCCATCCTCTATATCTGCCAATTAGATATAGAACTTCATACTTCTTTTCTTCTCCTTCATAATGGTTGATTTTCTGCACTGCTGTTGATATCATTTCACTTCCTGAAAATTATTCCATATACTAGATTCTCCAAATCAGTCTTTAAAAAAAAAAAAAAAAAAAAAAAAAAAGAGGGGGGATGTGGGGTGGGAAAAAAGTGGTTACACTAACTTCTGAGATTCTATTTTCACATATACCCGGAGGAATAATTCACATCTGAATATATTATGATCACTAAAGTAGACCTTAGTTGCTTCACTATTTCTGTCATATATGTCATGCTCTGGCTTATTATCAGAGACCAAGTCCAGAATAGTTTTTGATTGCACTTGCTGCCAAGTACAATTGATAAAAGTGGTGTACAGAGCTGATGACCACACTGTTCCTCCCTGACCCTCCAGGTATGGCCCAATCATTAGCAAAAGGCCTGAGATTTATCTTTAATGAATGTTCAGTTAAGGGAATAGGAAGCTGGAGATGGAGAGGGAAAATGAATAGGAAAATGTAATGAAATGATTCATGCTTTATTTTTTTCTGCATCCTTTTCAGAAATCTAAATGCCATCAATGACTTACATAATCCATTGTCAACATTTTTTCTTATTTCAGTTATCTCCATAGTGGTAGTCAAGCTGCTTATATCATTTGTCTCTTCAGGCATAGTATCTTCTTTCTCTTATTACTTTAATCAATCATTGTTAGCTTATGTATAGTGCATATTATCGCTACTGTTTTCTGGTGTGTCAGTCATTCATGCCAAACAGACCAGCTAGCAGCCCCGAAGGACCTCTATAAATGGAAATTCTCCTTTGCAAGCTGTTAAGCTTAAATGAGAGCATGAAAGCCCTTGCATGAACATCATAACCTTCTACAGTGCATGAGGCTTTGCTAACAGTGATGTCAGCACTTCCCAAACCAACACATCTCTAGGCGATGCGATGATCCTGCTCACTGCTCTGTGCCTCTGCCACATAAAAATCATCATCAGAGAGGTAGACTGAGGTCCAGAGCTGTGGCAAGACCCAGCTGTGTCCCATCTCACTTTAAATGGTTGCCCAAGGCACAATATTTAACAGCTTCTTAGACATTAATTTAGCATTCAGTATCTTTTTTTTTTTTTTTTTTTGTCACAATGATGTGAGTTTTCTTCCATATGCATGCTGCTAATAACATGGTAGGCTCTGATTCTGTGTTCTGAACTGTATAAAGTGGAGGGGGCAGGGGGAGAAAGGAAACTGCTCCTCTGTAATGATGAGTCTGTGTCAGGCTGAGAAATGGAGGCACAGAGACACAGAGATAGGTTTGACTCAAGGAGAAGTTCTAATCCACTGAGGACTCACAAAACCTCTGTGACCCACAACTGGACTTGGAATATAGGGCATGGCACAGAAAGAGAAGTGACTAGTTACCAGTACCTTCACTATGGGTCACTATGGGTTTGTGTCCTGCTTGGTTGGTGAGAACATATTTTGAAGGACTAATTAAATATTGTGCTAATGGCAAGTCTCCACTGCAACATAACTGAAATAAAGCTGTCATCTGATTCTCAGCTCATGACTCATGTTTGCCCATTGCTCTTATGCTAATGGTCTTCAGTGGAAGAACCATGGAGTTTATTAGATGAATTTTGCACCTTAGAATGTACTATTCCAGAGTACCAGTCATGTGCTCTGATTGCAATAATGGCTCTATCTTATGGGTACATTGTGGAATTATAGCATTTTTCACCATCTGAGAATCTGGCTCAGTGTTTTTATTAAACTCTCTTTGGCAGACTGTACCGTTACGTCAAATGTTTAACAACAGGGAGGACGTAAATATCCATTTCCACTGTCTCCCACCTCAAAATAATCTTTATATTTATTATGCTGATTCCTCCTAGTTCGTCAGTTATGTGATTCAGCAGCAGTGATGTTCCACAATTCCACCTGTTTGCATTTACTCTATGGCTGCCAAGGGAACAATGGGGAAAATAATGCTCTTGTGAGCCATTCTGTTCACTATGTGTCAAAAAGTAATTTGAATCAAAGAGTCACTAACTTAATTGATGGCAATGGCTCCATCGAAAAAACAACCAAAGAAATTGATGTTGTGCAAATTGCACATATATTGCTCTTGAATTTGTGAGCATATTCTTGTTTGCCTTGACAGCATGTATATTACCTTTTGGACAGCTCAACACATTACTTAAGATGTGGCTGTGTGTGAATTTTCAGCTGCTAGCTGGGGCAATAACAGCCTTAATGTGAAACTAAACTTCAAGTTCATCTGGCCAGTTCTTTTTCCTTATTTATTTTTGGTTTTGTTTTGGTTTGGTTTTTTTGTGGTTTTTTTTTTTCCTAATTCATGCCATGCACCAATCATTGCTTAACATCTAGAGTTTTAACCCCTGTGCCTTTTCATCAATGCATCGTGTCAGAGAATACACTGAGGCTGTGGTTCCCTCAGTAAAGTAAAACTGGGGACAATTAGCAAAGATCCAGCAAAGTGCCTGGGAAGGACACACAGTGTTTCAGAGGTTTAGCTAAGATGTTAACATATTAATTGATCTCCATTATTTTTAAACACTTACACAACATATCTGAACTCAAACTGTAGTTGACTGAGATTACTGATATAATCACTGGAAAGAGACAGATGACATTCTGACACTCACTGCAGTTCCTGAAGATTTTTGAATCACAGAAAGGCTGGAGTGAGAAAGAAACTTAAAGATCATCTACTTCCAAACCCCTGTCATGGGCAGGGACCCCACCGACTAGATAAGGTTGGTCAGGGTTCAATTCAACCTGACTTTGAACACTCCGGGGATGGGGAACTAAGGATCCAAGACCTTGGTCTTTGGTGTGGAACAAAAAGGATCTATTTAACTTCGCTTTGAAATGGGTTCACTATTCACAACTATGTCACATATTTCACAGAATATTGTGAGTTGAAAGGGACCCAAAATGATCATCAAGTCCAATTCTTAAGTGAATGGCCCTTTAATTTTAACTCCAGAAGGTATTGACTGAAATGAATATTTGTCATCTCAGGATCATTTCAAACATATAGCCACAACATTTGTTGTGGAGCATTATAATATAAAAAGAATGGACAAAAGACGGGTGAAGAAACAGGGCTAAAAGATAAACATGACATACCAAAGTCACATGTTTAAGGTGTTTGAGAGAGGAGTTTGTACAAATCTTTGTGGGAATGCATGTATGTGAAGTAAAAAAAAAAAAAAAAAAAAAAAAAAAAAAAAAAAAAAATCAAAATACTAATATTTTTATATCTATCAACATGTGGGTGCAAAATATGCCTGTATTATGACATCCATTAGGTGAATACCCTTACAGACCTTAAAAGCTGAAGTAGCTACAAATACAGTGCATATCTCAGAAGAAAAATATCATAATAACCAACCTTTAAAACATAAGTTAAATCACATTAAACCAAATTATTCCTCTAGTTTCAATCAGATCTATACTATTTAACTTCCCGTCCAAGCTGTTTGGGTGACAAGAATGTTACCTAATATACAGATCATAGGCAGAGAACCATGGTTAATTCTTGGCCCATTCCATGAAGGAATTATATTAAATCAGTGTGCCTAACTAAAAACATGGTCCTAACCTGAGAGCCACTTATTTTTCCTCTAGGCAGTGACACAAGTGTTCGCTCCATCAAGACAAACCACTGAGAACTGAAAGGTGCTTATATTGCTCTTGGACTCAGAAAACTGAAAGGGCAAGGCAATTCTGTCTTCCAGAATACAAAAACTAATACCAACAGTACAGTCCTGGGAAGCAATTCCATCTCAAAAACTAATTCCTGAGTGTCTTGTTATCCAAAAGAAAATCCAATCCCTCAAACAGTTCTTCTCTCACAATGACCTGGAATAACATAATCTCACAAAACTGAATATAAGCAAGACATTCCTCATGTTGGGTGTTTTCCAAGGGCCACTTATGTTTATACATGAAAAACATTTAGTTTAGTGCTGTCATGTTTGAAAAAGAAAGAAGGGAGAAAAGACAGAAATGCAAAGATTTCTTGTCCCACCCTCATCTGTATTAATATACTTTTATTAGCTGTAAGAGTCCTCAGAATATCAAAGCCTTTTAAATGCCCAACAGAGTCTGTCTGCGTCCCACCTAACAGGGACCCTTCCCTAAGACAGATGCACTGGTTGTACAGGAACTTTAATACTCCAATGACAACTACACTTAATAGCAAGAGAGACCCTTTTCCATCAGGTCCTCTTAACCGTCATATCACTGCCAGCACCAGCAACAAACCAGACTATACTCTAGTAGTTCCAGAAACGATTTTTATTAGTAGAAGGGTGTGATAATTATTGTGGGTTTCGCATTGTGGGTGATAACGTTAGCTGCATGATTATGTTTAATGGATAACACAAAAGACCCTAAAGTAGCCAGCACAAAACACTCTACAGACACAAACAGACTATAAAGACTCTACAGACAGCATTTCTGCTACAGCATATCAATCTAAGTTTCAATACAGCATCAAAAAACATCTTCCCTCACCAATACTTAACTAACAACAGAAAACTAATCAGAAGCACAACCACCAAAAAACAACAATCTAAATCCGACAGGTACCTGTAGCATGGAGGAGTCTTGCACATGACGATAGCTGTCTCCCATAAATAAAACTTGTTAAAAAGAATTACACACCTTAAAAAAAACCAGTACAACAAACACAAAGTCCCGATAGATTATGAGATGTAAGGCAAGGTATAGTGCTTATGGAATAAAGATGTTAGCCAGGTAAAATTAGTGAGTAAGGGTAATCATGGGGTAAAGACGGAAAGGTATAAGTCATAAAGTAATAGGAAGGAAAAAGAGAAAACAGAGTAAAAGGCTTCTCACCCCTTCATTGTCCAAGGTGTGGGAGGAAGCAGGGCAGCTTGATGGTTACCCTGCAGAGATGGTGGTTCTTTCTCTCCCGAATTTTGCTTATGACCAATCTCTTTTTATACTTTTTTTTTCTTAGGTACTTTGAGTGGCTATTGGCAATAATAGTTCCTGGGGTGATAGACAGATGACATAGGGTTAAAGGCTGGCTTCCTGTGCTTCCATAAGATATAGCAAAGAAAGGCCATGTTATCTTCATAACAATCCATTCTTTCTTGATCTTATTACCTTGGCTTAGCGATGAGCCTCTGAAGAAGATGGAGAAAACTAGCCATAATGCCTTAAAAACAGGCTTTTACTGTGCTGTAAAATGGACTCTGCCCTTTTTTTTTTTCTTGAGTTACCTTTCTTATTCCCAAGACCCCTTGAGGAAACCCTTAACTCACTGAATTAGCATGCAAGAATGTGCCAGGGCAGGTTTATGTGAAAAGCCCCCTTATTGGTCCTTTGTTAACCCTTTCCCCATTTGCTGTTAACCCTCGATTTTTATTGGTTGTGACCCATTTCCCTTAAAGCCCTTCAAATATCACTGACCATGTGAATAAACTCTCTCTCTGCTTCCCTTACTGCAGTCTGTGTGTGTCTCTTTTCTGGGATATCTCTGGGACCATGTGGCTGAGGGAGAACAAAGGGGGAGCACTCCATCATGCTGTTGCACTTGAGCACTTTAAGGAAACTTCCAGAGCCTCTTTGTCCTCTGACAATGGTTTCTGGGAGCACCCTTCCAGGGCTCTTTCCCTTAACCCATCAGGAGCTTGTCAGGCCTATCACCCTACAAATGTGACTTGAAATGTCTGCAAAAAGACCTTACAGATCATGTTTTAGAAAAGTTGCACCAACACTGGTTGGTCTAAAAAAGTTGACAAACATCCTTCTTTTCACAGTTTCTGCTTTAGTCTATTTTCTTTAATTGCCTTCTCTCATCCAGTAAGTCTCTTTGCATCTATATATCATATCAACTTGAACCCTGTATTCATAGTGGCATAAGCATGCACATAAACATTCATATATACAGCTCAAATACTTTTGTTATTCCAACATTCATTTTTATTTTTGCTGCAGGTAAACTATAAAGTTCTGCTGAAACCAATCAACTCAAAATTTAAAAAAAAAAAAAAATACATATAAAATTCCTTTCTCTATATTCTCGTAATGTTCTGTGCATTTGAATCACCCTTAGAAAAAGAAAAAAAATACCAGCTTTCCATGCCTGCAAGCAAATACTGATTGGCTTAACAACAACAGCAAAATGTATATAATTAATTATAAGCATTCTTCCTTCCCCAAAACAGAACGTCATAAGGTAACAGTCTGGGGCATTAATGTATCTGATAGAGCACTTTAAGTTCCTACAAGGCTCCATCTGCTGATAAACCTCCTCTAGAACTAACTGTGATGCAACAATATTTGAACCCTCTAGAGGCAGCTGAGAAACATTAAGATGCCATTAATGTTCATTTTACTTGTCCAAACTCTTCCTCTGGTTGGGCTTCCTTTGTAAAATGTGACTGTAGGGCTATTTCCATCCAGATGTCACAGTGTGTATCTGTATTTGTTTATGGTATTTAATAATATCTTCTGGCTGAGAAGAATTGTCTTAGAATGCATTGTATTGTTCTCAGACAAAAGTCATGCCTGCCATATGAATATGAAACTGTTTAATGCAGCAAAATTAAAAGGTAAAAAACAAAAAGTGGAAACAGTGCCACTCGTAGATGAAGAAGATGAAAGTAAGCAGTAGCAGCATTGTTAGGTTTTTAAAATAAGATTTTAATGAGAAAGAATTGGGCCTTGATCCAACATAAATTGGGCTATTTACATGCTTAAATTAAACATGTGTTTAAACTGAGCACAAGCACTTTGTTACCTGGAGATTTGGTGGAGATCCATTATAAGAAATGTCCTGGAAACCATGAAACACAGTGGGAGAGGTCTCTGAACCAAGACAGGTTGCTGCTTACTCTGAGTCTTCTGCAGGTCTTCAGGCTGGTCTGGTCTGCTTT
>JAWWEW010000088.1:66126716-66139211 GCA_035583185.1 Anabacerthia variegaticeps | reverse complement strand
CTCCTCTCCTCTCCTCTCCTCTCCTCTCCTCTCCTCTCCTCTCCTCTCCTCTCCCCTCCCCTCCCCTCCCCTCCCCTGCCCTAGCTCATAGCTCTTCCCTTCTTTCCTCTCCTATCCCTCTCCCCTTCCCTCCTCTCCCCTCCCAATAAGGTTATTTGGGACAATTCACAGGTCTCTCACTTCTTATCCTAAAGGCCCATACTTGCCTAGTGGATATGTGCTTTAATTAAAAGCAATATATCTTTCTTTTTTTCTTTTCTTCTAATCTCTATCTGTAGGCTTGTCCTTGGAGTTTCTATTCTTCAAGGCAAGGTGAGTGGAATTCACTAGTTTGCCTGGGATATATCTAGTAAATTTAAGACACTAAATAAAAAAATAGGGATTTTTAATTATCATTATTGTTAGTGTAGTGTAAGCCCTGAAATGTGACACTCAACCAAGAAGAGGACCAAGGGGGTAAGAATTCTTTACAAATTGTCCCCAAGGTTGCTTAATTTTTACCTTAAATAAGGACAGGTCAGTCTTCCTAAAACTGAAAAATGTCTTGGTGAAGTCAATGGCAAAGTTGCTATTGGCTTCAAAGGAATCAAGGTCTCACCTTTTATCTGAAAATATAAGCTCCTCTGCTACTGTAAATCAGTGTCACTCCTCTGACTTGAAATCAATAGCGATATTCTGATTCACACTGCCTCCACAGGCCTCTATATTCCCACTGCCTGCTTATGAATCAGGGCACTTTCCTGCAACTTTTCACTGGGTCAGTTAAGTCCTTCTGTGTCAGAGCACTCTGACAATAAGGAAGCACTTTCACAACACACCTGCTCATTCCTCGCTCTAACACTGGTGGCACAGTCCTCTGAAGACAATTTTCCAAACAGAGAAGCCTGTTCTTTAGTCTTCTGGTTTTGCTGAAGGGATGGACATTGTTGGGAAGGTCAAGGCAATCAGGGTGGGGAGGTAGGGGAGGGGAGATAGAACACTAGGATGAGTTCAAGCTTCAGGAGCTAAATTATGAGATATCTGACAGCACAGCCTGACAACATTTAACAGAAGAAGGCCTAGGAGAAATGAGAAGAGGTAAGAACACCAGGAGATTGCTCGAAATTACTTTTCTTCATGTGGTACAGGAGAGGTCCAGAGCATGCAGCCCTTTTCTTAAGATATAATTATTTATTTTATTTTAGTATATAATTTATTTTGTGCCTAACTCATCAGATACCCCCAGTAAAGGAGTGATCTGTGTCCTTTAGTTGACTTCTATGCTAAGCTCTTTTGTGCTGTTTTGACATTACTTGTCTTCCTTACAAGATATTTGGAAAGCCTTTAATTAATAGAGAGAAGTCTCTGGTTGGGAATGATGGAAGTTATTATTCTCAGTAGGGGAAATGATGTTTACTTGTGGATAGCCCTGGACTTTTTGGAACACTTCCACTGCTATAGCTGGAAATGGGGAAAATGTGTATAAAATCTTCCAGGTCGGGTCCTTAAATGTTTGACAAGATAAATAAGCAGCCTGGTCTTCATCGATTATATGTTGGTGTGCTGATTTTGGCTGAGGTAGAGTTAGTTTTCTGCACAGTACCTGGTATGGTGTTTTGGATCTGTGCTGAACACAGTGTTGATAACATGGAAATGTTTTCGTTGTTGCTGAGAAGGGCTTACAGAGCCAAAGCCTTTTTTGCTTTCTGTACAGCCACACTGGTGAGGGGACTGGGTGTGCATGAGAGGTTGGGAGGAGACACAGGTGGGATGGGTGATCCAAGCTGACCAACGGGGTATTCCAGACCATATGGCATCATGCTCAGTATATAGAATAGGGGAGAAGAATGAGGAAGAGGGTACTTTTGGAGTGATGGAGTTTGTCTTCCCAAGTAACCCCTGCACGTGATGGGGCCGTGCTCCCCTGGGGATGGATGAACACCTCCCTGCCCATGGGAAGCAGTGAATTAATTCCCAACAATTATTTTGCTTTGCTTGTGTGCACAGCTTCTGCTTTCCCTGTTAAATTGTGTTTATCTCAACCCATGAGTTTTTCAGCTTTTACCCTTCCAAATCCCTCCCCGATCCCACTGGTGGGGGACTGAGCAAGCAGCTGTGTGGGGCTTGGTGGCTGGGGTTAAACCACAGCAGTTGAGTAGGCAGGATCTTTTCAAGGCAACACATTTATTTAGGTATTCCAATTTGAGTTGAAAAGACCACCTCTGGGCCATCAGAGAGGAACATGTCATTGCCCAAGTTTGAAAAAGAAACAGAGGCTGGGTTGGTGCCTGTAAATGATACTGAACCACAGGATACAATGTCTTATTTAGAAGATTCATCTTTTCAGTACACAGAGCACCAGCAGGACAGTTAACAGCCTGTCCTTCATTCTGCCAATTAATGGAGGTGCACTTTGAGCAGCAGAAGTATCGCTGTGCAGCTCCCTGGTTTTTTTCTGAGTTGGGCACTGCTGAGACAAGCGAGTGTTTAAACAGATACTTAATATAACTGCAAATATTGCCACTTCCCCCTGTGGAACTAAATTTGCTTGTATTATCCTTTTTTTTTCTTTCCTTTTTTTTTTTTTCCTTTCCCCCAACTACTGTAGTGCCAATAGACCCAAACTAAGAATGGGATCTGAACTCTGACTCTGAAAAGGAAATGATCCTACCAGATGGGCTGACAATTTAAATAGTCAGAATAGACAAGTGAATACTGTCAGTCCTATTACACAAGTGGGGAACTCATTAAATATTGTGCCCTAGATTATACAGTTATTTAGGGGTAGAACTATGGGTTGAATCTAGATCTCCTCTATCCAAGCTGAGTGCATTAGCCACTGTGTGTAATAAGGCCAGAAAGGGCAATTTTAAGCAGGAAAGAAAAAGAATCAAGGGAGCAAGCAGCGGAGTTGTTAATGTAGCTGTGGTTTTGCATATGTGTGAAAAAGGAGAGCAAGGGTCATGCTGCAGAGACATAAAAAGAAAAGAATAAAGATTGGAAAGTGACTCAGGAAATAACTCTGCAAAAAGATGGAGCAATTAGCCTTTTCTTATTTTCTGTCTTTGCATTATTCCTCTAAACTTTATTGATTTTTTAACCATGTAGATACAACATTCTATTTTTTGTTTTATTATAGCATTCACCATCTCTTCAAATTCCAATTGATCTGGCTTTTGCTTTAATCATCCAATTAATACAGCTCCAGAAAAACTCAAGGGAGATGTACCTAATACTGAGAACAAAAAACCATACAGGCAGAGCAGTGCTTATGACCCTGTTGGAGGCTTTTTGATTATGCCTAACTGCTGTGATCAATACTTCAGGACTTTTAAAAACATGCATATTGGGTAAAATGTAAATGGTGATTTTATTTTTTTTCTCAGTAGATTTTATTTAAAAGCAATTTGCTCCATTCTACCTGAGTCACACAAATGCAAATTTCAAATACTTTCTTCTGAATCACAAGAAATGACAGGAATATTTAACTGTGAATAAAGACCATGTATATGGGTATGCATGTGCATGTGGAGGTTATTAATGGGATATTTTGGCTTTATTCCTCTGGTATCAGGAGAGGAGCATTGCACCCTGATAGGACTCAGGTGCTCTATAATTCTTCATGCTAGAGGAACAGTCCTTGTATGTGTTATAGAAATTAAAACAAAGCTGAAAAATCAGCTGTGAATGAAGATGGTGAACATGGTTGAGTTTTCCCTGCACTTCAAACAGAGTTTTCCCCCCTCCTGCCTCCCCTTTCTGGAGGGAAGGAAAAAAGAAAAACAGAAACAACAAAAATGTAAGCCAAACCCACTAATTATATGAAATTTAAAAAGTTCTCAGACTACCCTTCTTTCCTCAGATCACCAGCCCTCAATATTAAATTGGAATTCAGATATTTCTGACTGCTCCATTGTTTTGTTTTGTTCTGTTTCTTCATACAAATGTGGGGGGAAAAAAATTTTCCAATGAATCTTGATAGCATGTTTCAGATAAAACATCTTCAATTATTGCTGAAGCCATGTGCATTTGGAAAGGAAGATGTCTCTGCATTCTCTACTCTGCAGCTGCCCAGGGTAACACCTCCTGCATCTTCCCCTAAACCCGCAGTACTGAGCACTCACCAGCTATTGCCCTCTTGTCAGATGCAATGTGAGATGTTCTACCATGAGCACTATAGTGTGACTTTACACACCATGTCACTACTCACAGGTAGAGCCATGTCTCAAGGGATGGATCTCCTTTCCCCTTGTCCAGCTATCAGATGGGTAGAGTGAGCTTGTAGGTGTCTTTTCCATCACTGCTACAGCTTTAGCAGTAATTATCTTTCCCATTTTATTTTATTTTACATCTCTACATGTCAGCTGTGATATCTGTGCTGTTGGTCCCCAGCTGTGACATCAGAACTGTGTGCAATTGTTCATGCAGGATCTTTTCAGGTTTGTCTTTAAAATTACTTTTTCCTTTTAGCTGAAACAGAGGCTGTCATGATTTTTCTTTCTTGCTTGATCATTTAGTAACATTGTGGGTCAGAAAAAGATGGTAAAAAACTAATTTACTGTGTCTTAAAATAGACTAAAATTTTCCTTGGATAGAGACTGTATTATATTATATTATATTATTAGAGATTTAATTTTGTAAAGCAGTGAAAACCTGAATGGAATTTAAACACTTTTCTCTAGGAAATAAACATTTAGTCCCATGTCCTGTCTGCAGGTATGGTCAGAAGCAGATGTCTGTGTGGATAGGAATAGGATGAGCATATAAAGACATATAGAAAGGGCACACATATAAGAACAGGGGAAGCACACATATCCCTGGAGACTCTCCTAGCTTCCAACAGTTTGTGAATCAACTCTAATGGGACAGAAATATCTCTTAGACTCTATATGGCAAAGTGCCAGGTCCTGCACTTGAGTCATAACAACACCAGGAAATGCTACAGCAGACTGATGGAAAAGGACCTGGGAATGCTGGTCAGCAGTGGCTGAACCTGAGTCCAGTTGTTCCTAGATGGGCAGGAGGCCAATGGCATCCTGTATCAGAAATTGTGCGGCCAGCAGGACCAAAGCAGTGACCATCCCCCTCTGCTGGACACTTCTGAGACACCTCGAGTTCTGCAGTTTTGGGACTCCATGACAAGACATTCAGGGGCTGAAGCACATCCAGAGAAGGGAAAAGAGATGAGGAAGGGTCTGGAGGAGTCTGATGAGGAGCCACTGAGGCAGTTGAGGGGGCTCAGCCTGGAGGAAAGGAGGTTCAGGGGAGACCTTACTGCTCTCTACAACTAGCTGAAAAGAGGTTGTAGCCAGGTGGGGTCAGACTTTTTTCCCAGTAACAAGCAGACAGGGCAAGACAAAATTATGTCAAACTGTTCTAAGAGGTTTAGATGGGACATTAGGAAACATTTCTTCACTGGAAGGGTGGTCAGATCTTGGAACAAGCTGTCCAGGGAAGTGGTGGAGTCACCATCCCTGGTGGACTCAGTAGTGCTAGATTTGTAGTGGTACTTGATGTTCTCAAAGGGTCTTTTTCAACCTACTCTAGTTCATTCTAGTCTAGGCTGAGAGAAATGGGCTTGTTCAGCCTGGAAATTGTACCTAATTGTACCTAAAGACAGCCTACAAGAAAGATGGAGAGGGACTTTTTGTAAGAGCATATAGTGACAGAACAAGGAGGAATGGCTTTAAAATGAAAGAGAGGAGATTTAGCTTAGATATTAGAGAAAAAGTTATTTACTATGAGGGTGATGAGTCACTTGAACGGGTTACTCAGGGAAGTCGTGTAGGTGTTCAAGGCCAGGCTGGATGGACTCTGAGCAAACTGGTCTAGTGGAAGGCGTCCCTGCTCATGACCAAACACTTGTCACAATGTTTGGAAATAGACAATCTCTAAGGTCCTTTTCGACTCAAAACATTCTATGACTCAGTGTCTTCATTTTTCTTAATATTTTACAGGCTTCATGTCCACAAGTTTGCCCAGATTCCCTGGGAATTCTTGATAACTTCGTACATACTAGCCTTCTGTTGTAAAACAATACCAAAGCAGGCTCTGTGCAGCTTCTGACTGTTACAAACTTGCAGCTTTCCAGCTTCATTGGGTGCACTTGCTAGTTCATCTCTGAAAAGATCCTTGACAGGTTTTTTTGGTTTTTTTTTTTTTTGGTGGTTGGTTGTTTTTTTGTTTTTTTTTTTTAATTTTAGGACTTCTAGTCATCTTTACCGACCCTAAAATTTAAAATAGCATCTTCTTTAAGCTATAAAGGTATCCCCAAGGCACTTTCCACTGCTGGCCTGCAAGTTACTTAGGTTACAACCTCTACAGCTCTTGGTGAAGACCTACCTGAAAATGCCTGATATGGATTTGTGTGCCAGCACACCCTGGCACAGTCACAGCACAGGCTATTTGTGAGGCACTTACGTGGGTGGCTGCAGCAGGACACAGAGTCCATCACACACCCAGCGGCTACCTTTTCTAGAGCTACAGATGCAGCCAACAGATTCCCTCTTACCTCCCTTCCACCTCAGAAAAGCCAGTTTTACAGCATGCTTGATGCCAATTGGGTGCCTAAAGAATGATTTCCACCACCAGGAGTTGCCAGGCTGTAGGTGAGTGAATAGCAGCCCTGTGCCAATTTCCCCTCTATCATAAGAAATCACCACTTGTTTACTTGACAGAGCTACAAGTGTAAACAGCTGTACATTTCAGAGCATGCAAGATGTTACAAGTGTAAAACAGCAGCCATGCATATTATGTGTTTCAAGGCTCTACAGGTTCACTCCTGCTTTCCATCAGAAAACAGAGAGTGTAATGTGATTTGCAGGGAGAGAAGGATGCCTTTGCTCAGCTGAAACGCGGCAAGCACATGCAGGCAGGGAGGAAGGGTTCTGCTGAGTTTTCCAGTGGTTGTGTCACTCCAGAGGCAGGGACTTAGCTGGCGGTCAGCAGTGATGTTACTGTCACAGTGTCACCTGTCAAATTGTCTCTGCAGGAATAATGGTGACTGGGTACCCTGTTGATTAGTGCTTGGTTAAAGCCTAAAGGATGCAGTCTTACAGAGTCTGAGCTCACAGCCAGGTTTACCCTCCATATAATGGCACTTAGTCCAGGGAAATCACTGCTGATTGGCACCACAGGCTAAAGAATCTGTCTGAAGGGGTGGGAATGAAATGTGGCAGTGACAGAGTGCTGAAACATTGCCTGTTTTCTGGGTGAAATGCTGTTCTTTGTGAATAATAACAATCTGCATTGAGTAGATACTAGATGTTCCTGATTAATTAAGGCTCCATTATGTCTAAACAAAGCACACAAAAGTCCCCTACCTACTGACTTTGTAAGATTTTGCTTTTTAGGGGTCAGGCTAATGGCAAAGAGAATTCATAATGAATCAAGAGAGATCCAGGTGAGGAGAACGGGTCATTTGAAACATCTGATTATATGTGCTGATGAGAAGCAACAGCAAGGAAGCCTTGGAAAAAAGTATCCTCTGATCCACAGTCCTTGTGGTCCAAGATATAAGCAAACCCATCAACTCTTGCAATAAAACTCAGAGAAATGGGTGCATTTCTGAGCAAATGGATATTTACTTTTAATTAGAACAACAGAAAAAAAAAATAAAAAAAAAATAGAGGTGTCCATCATGACCAGGACCTTGCCTTTGGGTGTGCTTAGTAATAGATTCTTTGAAATCAATGTCTGGATCCAGTGATATTTTTCCCATTGTGCCCAAATCTTTTTTGATGCTCAGCAAATTACTTCACCTGGTGATTACAAGCAGACCTGTCCTTCAAAACTCACCTATATACCTCTATGAAACTCATATTTTTTTTCATCCTGCTTTCAAAAAGAATGTTAAATTACAAGAATGGTGGAAATCAGTTTGTTTCCACTGATTTGAAGTATCACTAATTTACACCAACTGAATATCTGCCTCTCAGTTTCTTAAGAAATCCCATTTGCTAATCATCACAGGAAAAAAAACCCCGCAGTTGCGGACACCTGTAATGAGTCTGCAACCGTCCTCTCTCTATGAAGTCTCATCTTTACAAATGTTAACCATTGCACTATGAGACTTATAACATGGACAGAAAACGACTGTCTCACCTGCTTGCTCTCAGCCATTGTATCTTTATGGCACAGAGGAGAGTTCAGAACACTTCACTGTCTTTCCATCTATCATTTTCCCTAACTATTTCCTCTACTTCCTGCTCCTTTTTACAATTTTCACCTTTGTAATGACATTCTGGGTGATCCACCACTGCACTTCTAAACCTCACCTTGCTTCTTTCTGACCAAGTCCTGTTAATCATACCCAATCTAATAATAGCAGTGTTAATAACACCTTCTGATACAATATCCTCCTCCACAGGCCTTCTATGTTCTTCGGATGGCTAATGTCTTGTTAAAACTTTTTTTACTTATTAATTTTGTCTGTGACAGAGCTTGATTAGCTTCTAAATTACCCTGTTCCTATTTTTAGTGCACTGTGCCCCTACCCTTCACACACAGTTTAATCCCAAAGTATTAATTCGTCTCTATATAATGCTGACTTGTCTTTCTCCAGGTCTCCTAAATCTTCCTGTTTTCATTTGAGGTCCATCTACCTTTGTTTTAACTCTTATTACCTTTCTCATTACTTTTACTGCTCTCTGTTCTCCATTGACGGGCACAATTGCTTTGCAACAGCCATGGGTAGTGCTGGGGAGGTGAAGGGTCAGGTTCACTCTTTGAAAGAACTCACCTCACATCCCGCTTAAATTAGCAATTGCAATAATGCACTGAGTCGAGAGACAGAGGGAGGGGAGATTTTTATGTCTCTAATCACTTCGGGGTAAGTTGTGAACTCAGCTATCTGCAAAAGTAAGAGCCAGAAGGAACATCTCTTTGCTGCCACTTTGCACGTTGATACTTGTCAGACAGATTCTGTCACAAGCAGGAGTGGGGACACAGAGGACAGTCAGAGGGATGTACTGACAGGTACTTAGCCAAAGTGTCCCACCATGGGGAACAGGCTGATCAGTCTTGCTTGTCCTGAGGTAATCACAATCCAACTGTGGAGAAGAGGTGGTCAGGACATTTCATCATACTGCTGCATTGTTTTGTTTTGTTTTGTTTTGTTTTTTTTTGTTTGTTTGTTTTTTGTTTTTGTGGTGATATCTTTCCCCTAATCAAACCTACACCAAGTCAGATTCTCTCTTTTTGTGCATTTCTTGCAATGTTATTGTATGACTTTAATGACCAAAGATTAATATTGTGACTCCTGAAATGGAATCAACTTCTCAGGAGTGGAGAAAGAACGGAAGGAAGAAAAGGAAGAGGAAGAAAAAATATATGGACTAGGCAACATAGGACAGTCTTCATCTTTCTGCCCCTTAAATCCCACAGATGTCTATGGAACCCTATGAATTTGGTAGATTGGGCTGACAGCAGTTTTTGAGCTAGTATTGGTAATGAGTCTGTAAACTTATCAGATTTGTCCAGTTTCTGGCAGAGCATCATTGGAAGTCTGACCACATGGCCTACGCTGCCAATTTCCTTCCTCCAGAATGCTGCAAATAAAGATACATAGGACACGCAAGTCAGACTTGCCTCTGGAGTTCCTTTCTTACAGAAATTAATCGGACATCAAGTTGAGCTACTTTTGAAATTTAGTGTAGCATGAATCTTGTCATTTTTAAGTCTTACAAGTACAGCTGCAGGATGCTCTGTAGTCTCTGCAAATCCTGCCAAGCCACCACAAACCCATCACCAAATGCTTCCTCCAGTCTAACACCTTTGAGAAAGATATATTTAGTAATTTTAAACAGTTGTTCTTTTCTTGACTGGGGTTGAATGAATAATATTTTTTTTGCTTTGAATATATTCTTTATTGGAAAAAAATGCTGATATTTCAGAGATTTAATATGTGACACATAAGATTTTAATGTAAAATGTTGATGCGGACGCCTTATAAAATGTGTCATGTGAGGTCCTGTGATGGTTTTGGCTGAGGTAGACTTAATCTTTTGTCACACTGCTTTGTGTGGGGCTATGTTTTAGACTAGTGCTGCAAACAGCAATGATAATACAGGGATGTTGTCACTATTGTGGGGCAGTGCTTGCACTAAGTTAAGGCCTTTTCTTCTCCTCTCACTACCCGATCAGCGAGAAAGATGGGGGTGCCCCAGTTGTTTGGAGGGGACACAGCCGGAGTGGATGACCACAACTGACCAAAGGGATATTGCATATGGTGTCTGGGGTTAAACCAGACAGATCCAGTGAAGAAAATTACAGAGATCTGGTTGTACCTTATTACCTGTAAATAAGAATCTGTGTGGGAGAGACTAGTATGAAAGAAGGCAATGAAGCAACAGACCACAGAGGACCAAATGTCTTAGTCTGGGAGCTCTGGGGCTATCATTTTCCATCTCAGCAGCCTACCCGCACAGTTACCATCCTGGTTACTATAGCAGTGGCTGTCCTGAGCCCACTCACATTGCTGAAGTAATGGTAACATATGCCCAAATCTCAGTGCACCATATGATGTGTTGTGGCAGGAGGCATCTGGCTGGTCATAAACATATCCTTCATACTTTCTTCTTCTCTACATGACAGCCACTCTTCACATCCAGCAGACTTCATTTCACCTTCAAAGAGGGTGTCTGAGGCGCTGCAGCTGCCAAAAGTTTCTAAAGAGCAGCATTCTTTGGAAGACCTGCTGTATTCCCTATAATATATCCATCCAGCAAATGCTGTGGCATTGCCATCCATTCTCCATTCCTTCAGAATTCAGATATGAACAGGGGTAATGGTTTTTTTTCTATCTGCCTCTTCATCAGGACAGATGAGGAAAGCAACTACCTGTGTCCATTCAACTACTCCACACCAGAGCAGAGGTGTTAAGCACCTCAGCACAGATGTCTTAGTGGCGTGCAAAACGTATGTGGTTGCTTTCAAGTGCTGAGGCAAAGCAATCAAGACAACCTCGACTAGCCACATCTCCCCTTCATGCTGCTCGCACAGTGCTCTGCAATGGGCTGCCTGTTTGGCTGACCTTCATTCCTGTAGACCCAGGTGAAATAAAGCAGTTCCAAAAATTTGGGGTGCAAAATGCTAAAGTGATTTCAGCTTCTGCCCCTACACTGCATCTGATGCATTGGTCATTTGCATTAATGCTATTGTAATTTCTTTATTGAATATGCTGGCAGAATATACTCATTCCAGGTATATTGAAGACATGGGGTTGATGGTTTGACCTTGCAGCTCCTTGCTGGCATGTAACTCCGGCGTGGGGAAGGAAGGCAATGAGTTCCTCTCCTAAGAGGTGCATAATCAGTATCCAAAATGAGTCTGCCATAGACATTTTGCTTAACAACAAATTTAATGGAAAGGCTCCTTGTAACACAAAGGGAGATGAGCCACACATTCTACAGCTTTGATAATCAAATCATTATTTTTGTAGCCTTAAGGGATATCTGCTTACAGCAGAATTCAACATATAGTTTAATTTACTTATCTGATCTTTCTCTGCACATGAATAGCTTCTATTTCTTGCCCTATTTCAAATTTCCTTACATAATTCAAATGGCATCACAAAGTATGTATGTGTTTTTGTACTGATGATATTGACAACTGACTAAAAGAAGGTTTTCTCTGTTCTTCTTGTCTCTTTCCCATTCCCACTATTCAAGCTGCAGCTCAAAAGGATTTATTTTTGATGATCTTAATTCTGCACCAGTGTGATTATTATTAGTGTTTTAAATTCTAACCTCTGATCCCTTTCATCTTTTTTTTATTGTTGTGCTTTTACTAATCCCTAAGTCTTATAAAGGGCTTCTCATCTGTACATCTTAAAGCGCTTTACAAAGGAGACTAGAAACACTATTTTTACTTTACATGCTGGGGACTAAGGCATAGAGAAGTGAAGGGTCATATGCAAAAATAACCCAGGAAAAACAGTGTTGAAATAAATTCCAGATTTTCCAAGAATCTTCCCTATCTAATGTGCTGTATTGCTTTCCTTGCAGAATTTGAACAAAAATATCTTAGTCCTTAGAATCGCAACAGAAGTCCACCTTTCTTTTTCTCATTTACTTTATCCAACTCTTCTTTTTTTTTCATTTTTTCCCCCTTTTTGTTCCCCCCTCTTTTTCCTGTTTTCCATGCTTTTCAATGTCAATACCTCTTTTAAGACCTTGTAAGAAAGTATGAATGAAAAAGAAAAATTGTGATCCAATTAGTGCCTCTCATTATTAGTGGTATAGGAAGTGCATGTAGGTTTAACATGCATGGACAGTCCTGCTAGCTAATGTCTGCTGCTCCAAAGAATCAGATTTTCTGCTGTTTCCAGGTTGGGAATGTAAAGAAATTGCACAAAATGAATACCAAACATAAATGTGGCTAAGTGTGATAGCCTGGGTGACAACAACTTGATAGTGTAGAGCTCATAATGAGACACATATATATGGTCTTATCACCCCAAACAGGTCTACGCTGCTGATTTGGGGGGGGGGGGGGGGGAACAAACAAAAAAACACC
>JAWWEW010000088.1:66111431-66126616 GCA_035583185.1 Anabacerthia variegaticeps | reverse complement strand
CCCCCCCCCAACAAACAAAAAAACACCCAAAAAACACAAACAAAAAAAACCCCACATCAACAAGTTAAAAAAAACAAACAAACAAAAAAAAAAACTTTTCAACCATTTCAGCGCTCTATTGCTCATTACACTGACCTGTCAGAAATGACAACTTGGCCAAGCCCAGTTATCCCATGCTGACAAGGTGCTGTATATGCTTTTCTACAATAATGTCAGCTTTAAGGTGCAATGTACTTAAGGAAGCTCATTTCTATGATTGGTCCAAAAAGAGCCATTTACCCTGTTGGTGGGGTGAGCAATACCTTAGTTTCCTTTAAATTAGGAGTAATCTTCACAGAGATTGTTCTTAGGAAACTAGCTCAATATAGTGGAACTTTCATTTTTCTTTCTTGTTAAGAGTCTGCTTACTGAACAACTGTCTGATGATTTTCTCTTAGTATCTAAAACAGCAATGATATTATCTCTAATATCTGACATATTTCAGAAATATTCTAAATGCAACCAAATAAAATTGCATTCAGGGACATATGCTGGCAATCTATTATAAATAAGGAGATATAATATAAACATGACAATCTAAAGGGCAATGATGTGATAAATGTACATTACAATACCAGGAGGACCAAAGAAAACGAATCCTCAGCTCCACTTGCAGAACCATAACTATAGAATTTTAGGGAAATTGAATTGTGTTAAGGACAGTGAAACCTGGAAAGGGAATATGCAATCCTTTGAACAGGTGCAATGGGAGGTGAAAATAACAACCAGCTGGTTGTAAGCCTTAACACTGTCTACCCACAAAGGCAAGGCATACACATCCACAGCCTGTGATCCTGGACTTACTGAAGTACAAGGTTTTTAAGACTCATATTTATTTGCTGCAATGAGAATTCTCTTCAGCTATTTTGATAGTCCCTGAAGGGTTTGATTACTGATCTCAAGCACCCAGAGTCTACGTTTATAGGTAATAATGTGTATTTAAGAATACTTAATTACCTAATCCTCTAGTTTGTTTATGCTGCATTAATATATTTCTACTTGGACTGTGTATTGTGTCAAACAACATTCCCTGTTCTAGAGTGTCCACACACCTACTCAGCAACAGACTCAGGTATATATCACCCTAGTGCAAGCCTATCCTTTAAATAGTACATCATACTCAGAATTAGTTTTTCTAATAGACAAATGGTGTATTAGAGTGATGCACTGCCTGATGCCATATCTCCCTCTGCTGGTAAGGTTACTGACTGATAAATGTGTTAATCCTTTAGCAAAAGATTTTCAAGGTCTCAAATTTCAGACTAAAAGGTCATAGGTTTGATTCATGGCATGGTGCTATTATGTAGGCTAACATCCACTTCCTTCATCTTGAGCACAGAAATTGTCATTGGAACACTGACCTCTCAGCTAAAGGGAACAATGTGCCTCGCACCTATGAGGTGAAACAAATGAAGGTCTAAGAAAAAAAAAAAAGACGAAGAACTGAAAAAGGATGGAAATGCCAAGGGATTGTGCTGTTCAATGAGGATAGCAATTCTCAGAGACTTGTGCATTGATGTAGACTCAGAGCTAGTGCTTCATTGCTCAGTGGCTAAACCTCTGCTCATTACTGTTTGCAAACACTGCAAAATGTTTTAATAAATGCACGGTAAGGGTGTGCTAATGAGGCATTTACAACCTTTTAGAATTAAATGTCTAAATAGGAAACTTGTCAACTAACAAAGCTAGTTTGTGGTACTAGAATTTATTTAGGCCTGATGGAAATGTAGAAAAGAACTCATGATTTCTCATATATCATTTTTTACTTTTATTTTCCATTAGAGCAAATATGTCATTAAATACGTAGAAATAAAATATTCAAGTACCTGTCAGTACATCAAGACACTCTTGTCACTGGAAACCTTTAGCTTGTCTGCTTCTTCGTTGCAAATGCCAGTTCATGAGAACACGATAGGTTACTCAGTCTTCAAACCATACTGGAAGAAAACACTGCAAGGCACTTTTCCCATAAATGTGTGTTTCTCATGTGTATGCAGCAATGGGAATATGAGTTCAAAATGGCTGTAAGAAGCAATTCCTGTTTGCCAAAAAGGTTCTTAGTAGCTGGACTAGATTTTCATAACATCATCTCTCTTTGTATTTGTCATGTTGGGCTTGGAGATGCTAGGATAGCAAAGGTTTTACTTTGCTTGTAACACCTCAAGAGATGCATTGAGGAATAAGTTTTGTCCTGACAGTTTAGCTTTCATTCAGCATTACTCTAGCCATCCACATACAAGTGAGAAAAACAAGGAAGTGACTCCAAATTAGCCTAATGTATTTTTCTTACATTAAGACTGTGGGAAAACAACAAATACTACAACAATTAAAAAACCTCACAAATACAAAGCAATTCACAAAGAGATAAATTGCTAAAGTTGACAGATATGGTCAGTGTTACATAGAGTTCTGATAGGTCACATAACATTCTAGTAACAAGACATGCTTGATACCTAAAGCGTCAGCTGTAGAATTGCTCCAGCTTTTATTTGAACTCTTAATTAAAGAAAGACAAAACCTTAGACACATAAAGAGGAGTCAACTACCATAATAATGTTATTATTTATCTGGATTGACATCAGACACTGAAATCTGTTTGGCAAATTGCTGTCTGGTCTATAATACATGAACTCACCGTAGAAAGCATAATGAAGGAACTCCCAAATGCTAAAATGTGGACTGTGGGAGAAGAAGCCCCTTCTGTAAGGAGCAGATGTCTGAAAATTATCCTCCAGCTTCAGGCAAGCTCTGTCATGTCAGAGAGAGCATTTACTCACACAAATAGTCTCAACCCCTGCGGTGGGACTGTTTCTCTAGATCAAAATCAATGGGTTTTGTAATGTAAAACCTATTCTTGTAAAGAGGAATCCGGCTCAGATGGCAGCCCAGAGCCCTATTGACACTGGTGCAGGGATGTGCACACATAGTACAGACGTGGGCATGCATGTGCATGCAAGTGAACCACAGGACGAATCACACAGGCTGTCCCAGGAACAGAAAATGTCTGTCATCTCTCTTTTGCTGACAAAATGGCTTCTTCAACCAGCACATTAGTCCAGCCTTGTTTTCCCCCTTGTTTTCCAAAATAGCTCATTCATACTTTTGCCAATACTGTTTCTTGCACTATGGAAAAAAACCCCTCCTTTAAAACACCTGAAAGTATACTTTGCTTTCCTTTTCCCAAAGTTAAGTCACTTTCCTCTTCCACTAACCCTGCAAATTACCTGGTAATGTTCAGGAGGCAGGACATGGATGCTGCTGCCTGTTCGGAGATGGTAACATCCTCTGCCTGGATCCAGGGACCATCACTTAACGTTCCCCTTAGCTCTTTGGGAAAGGGGAGATGCCAGTCTGCCTGTGTCCATTCAGCATGTCACACTGCAGAGGACTGACGAGCAATTAGGAGTTGAGGTGCTGTGTTAAGAGTGGCAGCGACCTCAGGGGTCAAAGGGTGGCTCAAGAAATCCCCATTCAGTCCCAACTGCCCCGCGTGTCAGTGAGCAGGGAAGCAGACCCAGCTGTTCCCCCAGCATTCCCCTCTTCCTCCTGAATCGGCAGCTGCTCAGAGGAGTGAGGGAGCCAAAATACTGCCATGCATGGCAACAGGAGAGCCCTCGCATTGGGGAAGGTCTCGCAGCAGTAGTGCCCTGTGATAAATGTTGCTAGTGCAGGGAAATGGGAACAAAACACCATCTGCCTGTCCCGCACTGGATGCAAAGAGGGGGATAAATTGTTCCATTTGGGAACCGCTTTACCTGGAGTGGAGCAAACATGGATGAGGGAGGCACCTCATCCCACTTAACACACTTAAATGAACTCTAAGGAATGAGATACTCCTGCAGCCACTTTGCAGTTGATTCTCCCACCCCTCCAGCCAGAGTGTCTGAATTCAATCTCGGCTCAGACTGCTGGCTTTGTAAAGCAAGTCAGTGCTAGGTTCTGCTGTTGGGGTAGAAATCCTGCATATTCAGCAGGTGGAAAGACATGACACTGGCTTGCAGACATGCAGGATTCACTCTACTAAGATGCATTTAATAAGAAAACTGGACATTTTCCCCTTTACAAAATAAAAAAAGTAAAAAAAAAATTCACATAATGTTCGTGACTAATTAAATTCTCACTCTAGTCATGATTAATGTAACAAATAATTACAGCTTAGATCTAATATAGATACAACTAATTGTTCTGCCCACAGTGCATTGTGACTAACAATTAAACAGAGCTTCCAAAGCAACTGAGAGCAGATCTTAGGCTAACCTTTCGCCTTGTTGTGCTTTTGCTGCTGAAGGAATATACATGCCTACAGCTTTTGTATTCCCATTCATATCACTGGCAGTGACAGTTTCTTCTCTTATTAGATGTTAGACAAGCTTATTCCTTTTAACTTCATGTGTTCCCACTTTGTGAGACTGTAGGGCAAATAAAAAAATAAGGAGACACAGAAAAGAAAAAGACTGTATCACCTCCAGATCCCTTGAGAGATTCCAGCCTGGAAAGCATTCTTTTTCTCTATAGCTGTATCAGTACGGCTGGTTTGAAGGTTTTGAGTTGTCTCCAACCCGGCAGCTAAAGATGAGTGCTTTTTTTATTACTATTATTATTTTTATTTTTTCCTAATATCTTTCTCTTAGCTGTTTTAATTGAAGAAAGCTGTGTTATGAAAATTTACCTTCCACTCTTTTCAAAGTTTACTGTTGTAGAAGCCTGGACTTTGTAATTCACGGAAGAAACACATCTGATTTACTCAGTACCACACAGACATCATTTTGATCCTCATATGTGATGTCTGAATCTATACCAAACAACTCTGATGGATTCACCGAAGAATATTTTTATTTCAAAAAAAAAAAAAAAAAAAAAAAAGAAGAGATAGAGAAAAAAAAAGGAAAGAAAATGTGTCTTTGAATCCTAACCACTGAAATCTAATGGTTAAGAAACCAACAGCCTTTATAAGGCCAGGACTTCACTTCTGCTTTTGTGTTTCATGAAAATAATTGAAAATAATTGAAACTAGCTTCTCATCTGGATAAAGCTTGCAGCTCCTCCTTGGATATCCCCTTTGAATACGGGTGAGTCACTTAATACTGTAGGTAGTGATCAGTTTTCTTCTACATTATATTTTTTCTCTGTGTGTTGTATTTGAAAAGTATGGATATTTGAAATAAAAAATTGTTAGAATTTTGTCCATTACCTATCTATAGACCCTTAATGCTGCAGTAATAGTAATAATGAGATGTTAATAGTAATAATGAAAGGAGTGAACCTAATAATCACAAAATATAGGAACTGAGGATAATGAGATATGAGTTGTCATTTGACTCAAATGGTGATGAGTATTGCATGGGAAGGAAAACTGTAGAGGTAAAACATTAAATCAGTCTAGTGACCTTTCTAGTTCTCAGATGTAGAGATAATCTGTAAGAAACTGATGTCCTGTTGAATATTCACTGACTTTAAGGCAAGAAATGCTGAAAATCCAAACCAACCACGAATGAAAAGCAATGCAACAGGAATTACTAGCCAGACCCAATTGTTACAGTCATCTCAGGAAAAGCTGATTATAGAAATATATCACATCTGTGCCCTGAGAAGGCAAACCCTTAGCTGATACACAACATATCTTAATGAACTTATTGAAAACCTGCTGATGTAAACCATCTTAATAACCAAAACAGGATTTTTTTCTGCAGTTTAGAATTATTATAAGACACTTCCCCTCCCTGCCTTGGCTGCAGGAAAAGAGACAATTACTTTTCACAGAAAAAAATATAAATATTAATTACTAGAAATTATTTGTTCATTCCTGGTAGAACGAGACAAATGAGTTCTTTAGCATGTGCATCTCTCACTCACTTCCAAGGGGCCATCTGGGTCAAATTTGTCCTTAAGTAACAAAATGACTTCCAACTTTAAGCTTTCTCTTCTACTTCTCAGGGTTCATTTGAAGGTGTGCACTGATGCATTGCAGTTTTGTAGCAAACTCTGAGGCACTCTCCATGGCACCAGAGTAATATCCTCAGTGGAAACTTACTGAAAGGATTGCTACTTGAAGGATGGCCATGAGGCTTTGGAACCAGGTTTTATGAAGTTGATGAACATTCACTGAGGATTAGGCTGTACTCAACAAACGATCTCACTTTTTCTTCAAATTAAAGAGAGTGCTGCCATTTCCTCCCTTCTAAATCTAAGTGTTCGCAGAAAAAGAAAAAAAAAAAAAGTTATGTGCTTCCCTCCTCTCCTCCACTGCTCAAACAACCTTCTTTCATTTCTGATTTCAGATTTTTTCTTATTTATTTTCTAAATCTATGTGTCGAACAACACGTTCCATTATATATGAAACTTGAAATAAATTTCTGGAAATCTTGGTGTTTCCTAGGGAATCTGTAGCACAATGGAACTGATCAAGTCAGTGAAAAAAAGGGACAGCTTTGCCATTTAGTTACAGAATGACTATGTCTGCAGTGTGGGTGATTTTGACTCTCTAAGCAATTCCCCTTTGGCAGTTCACAGGGCTGCTTGCCCTCCTCTTTTCCCTAGCAGGTAGTGAAGAGCCTGGGTTAGATCCCAGCAAGCATAAATCAGCCTTCCTCCAAAACTCATTGGAACAAAGCCAGTTTCCAAAAGATAAGTACTTGATCCCACTGACTATTATTTGACAATGAACCTCAGCCTCCATGGAAAATTTCAGCTTAGTCAGTATGTGATAGCCTGAATTACAGTAAGCAGGCTGTCAGATCTGCTACCATTTGCCTAATATCCACAAAGATTTATATCTTAAATGAGATACTACAACTTCGTGCACAAATGAAAATTGCTACTGAAGCAATGCCTTGGGGTATGTAAGCTCTGTAACTATTTTACTTTGTCTTTAAAGCCAAAAAACCCCAGTGTGGATTGTGTTTTTGGAGTGCCCAGAATTTCACCAAATGTCCCTTGATGTAGGAAGCATCATCCATTTGTTACAGTTCGTTTCCTATGAACTGAAAAGATTCCAGGAACATGAAAATGGGCATGAATTTGTAGACAGATGTAAGATAGATATGGAAGATAAATTTGCTTCCACATAGTAGATTGTGACTGACAGTTTCTCTAGTCACTTATTTGCAGCAAGTCAATGGTTATAGCAAATCTTCCCGACAGGATCTGGCACCAGCTGCCTTTGGGTCTCAAACACATCACACAATAGCTCTGGCAGAACCCATGGCTGTAGCATGCAGTCTGGAAGAGACTCTCTCCATCAACATTAGCCATGCATAGTTTCTTCTCCTAACTCTTTGTCCTCGATAGAGCAATGACCTCCAAGCAAGAAATTCCCTGTGCTCCATTTATTTGAGTTGTCTTAGCTAATAATGGAGAATGTAGTGATCCATAGCCCTTAAAATAGACATAGAGAAACAAGCCATAAAGATTGGTCCTAGAATTCATACATTTATTTTTGCAGTGCATGGGGTATCTAATACTTTTCATTAAAGTCAATGGAAATGCTTCCTTCCACTTTGATGTGAACTGGAGCACATTTATAGGCAGCAGGGAAAGCTCTGATTTCAGATTTTCCTATGCAAGAGATAAAGGTGTTTAAGGTTGAGCAATGTGACCAGAGACTCATTGTAATTGACACAGAGATTAGATTTTGACTGCTTTGATTGTTCAAAAGTTGATGTATATGATTCCCAGGCTGTCTGAATGAAAGTTGTTTCACCTCACTTCAAATATCTATAAAATGATGTTAATAATTATCTTAGGATCCCTTCATATTGGATGGAGAAAAATGTGTTCTATTAAAGGCCTGCATTGTGAATTAATTGGGCACTAGAAGTACCTGTTTCCCTGCAGTGGTATTAAAACCAGTGTAGATAACCAGTTTAGAATATATACACATTTAGTATGATGGCTTCCATTGTACAATGTATCTGAAAGCACAAGTGATGGGAGCACTAATAGTGGGAAGCTAAGCATCACCTTAAGACTGAAAGATATGGCACCAAAGCAATAGTAAAAGAAAAGAAAAAAAAAAAAATCCATGTATGTGTTCACATGGATCTGATTGAGCCATTTCAGAGTATTCTAATTCATGATTATGGAAAATTAAAACTTGTCTAATTTTGTAAATTGTTTAAAAACACATACAAGCTTTTTTTTTTTTTTTTTAAGAAAGAAACCTTTGCCAAGATATACCTCTCTTTCCTAATCAATCTGTTATCTCAGAGTTTTCTGTATAACTGCTCCTTTCTCATTTCCTATATCCAAACTTCCCAATTTATCCGCAGGACAGGCAGTATGTTGCTTCCAGCAATTTCACCATGACTGTTTTCCTGAGAGACCACTTCTTGCTGTGATATTAGTCAGCTCGATCACCATTGCCTGTGCCTTTGCTACTAAATCAGTAAAGAGCGTCATTCACTGCCAGTCATGATGCTCTCCATCAGTGTTATGGAGAATTAACATTTTGACACTGAATTAAAAAAACAGATACTCCTTTCCCATAGACTACTACACAGTCATCAGATGGGTGTTTGATTGCTTCTAGATATGGAGCTTTGGAAGCAAGTAAGATCATAATAAATTTTGTAAGGCATTACACCTGCTTCACTTTTTGACTTATTCATGAAGTACAAGTCTTAGCTTCCTAAATTTGAATTTTCTTATGCCAAAGATAAATGTAATGAATTTCTTCTGAAAAGAATGTTCTTTTGAAATTTCTTTTTCTGGAATAGCACACGTTCAAATGGCTGCTATTTAAAATTCAGAACAGTGATGGTTTGTGTTGTTTCTAACCAGAAGCTTTGTACACTTCAATTGCTGTACATTATTGAAAGAATTTGTGATCTTTCTTGCCTTAAAATACATGTTTATGTAGAGTGGTAGACATAAACAGAGACACTATTGATATCTATGTATCTAACACAGAAATACAATGCACATTACTGTACATTTAACATCCAAAGGCTTTTTTGATAAGTTTGCAGTTTATCAAAATGATAGTGACCTCCATAGACCAGTGAGCCAAATTGTCTCTATGTGGTTCTAAGTTTTGACACACCAAACTCTTCTTTCCTTTAACTGAGACTCTTAAAATCCTCTAGTACAAAGTCTGGTCAGAAACCTACCATGAACAATGTTTTTCCATAAATTTTGGTGGTTGTTAGATCAGTCAAAAAAGGTAGGAATCATTTATCTGTTTGCTTCCACAGCTAGATTCCAGTCTTATTTTGTCATTTAGTACTGTTCTTTACATACCAGTAAGAAAGAGCTACTTGTAAATAGTGATTTTTCTGTTCTCACTTAAAGTCCAATATAGGTAGGCTGAAGAAATTTCTAGACATGCTAAAAAGTCGTTACTGATTATAAAGCAGGGCTTAGATTATTAGCTTAATTTAAGATTCAGACATTTAAAAATATGTATGACGAATGTCTACCTCACTTCTACAAAGGATATTTTTCGATTCATGTACTGAGTAAAGGTGAAGTTATCACTGAAAATGTAAAAAAAATCCTAAACAATCCTAAGTTTTATGCAATCAAGGACATTAAAAACTAAAACAAATACCTAGGTCATATGTATCCCTTTAGTCCAAAAGACATTTTAAATCCTTGTAAAAGAAAAATATTTGTGTGATTTTTATCTATTAACAGATTTCTGTGTCTGAATAATCTGTCATTCAAAATCTGCCAGGTGTTAAGCAAAGATAATGACAATGATATTCCACTTCTGATTCTTCTACCAGTCTTATCCATATTGTTTCATAATGTTTTCCAGATATACATCAATGGTGTAACATCAACTCTGTAATATCAATCATGGGCTATTATTTCCTTCTTTTCCCTAAGAAGAAATTGCTATTTTTGGTGAGCTTTGGTTTTAAACTTCTTGTTTCCTAGGTTTGTTTGGTTTTGGTTCTGGGTGTTTTGGGTTTTTTTTTCAGTTGGTTTAGTTGTTGTTGTTGTTGTTGTTATTTTGTTTGTTTGGTTGATTGGTTTGGTTTGGTTTTGGGTGGGGTATTTTAAAATTTTCTAGAAAATACTTATTTTGGAAGAACATCATATGAAATATGACTATTTAAGTATGTAGTTCCTATGTTTTAGTGGTTTAGGTTTTGTTTGTTTGTTTGTTTGTTTTTGTTTGTTTGTTTTAAATGTTCTTACTTTTACATATTTCATGCATCACCATTCAATCTCAAACCTTACAGTACTGGCCCTGTAAATGCCAACAAACATTGTTAGACTCAGAAACAGTGAAACAAAAAGTGGTTAAATATTTTAAAAATGTTATTCTAAATCTTGTATTTGATAGTTGCAAAATATGGATTTATAGTGTCCATCAGAGATTTTCTCTTACCAACATAAGCAAATTTAGGGACATATTTTTACAAAGTAGCTCAATGCCTAGATGTTATCTGATAAACTTCTATTCCTGGTACCTCTCAGATTGCACTGACCATTGGACAGAATTAATATCTACCCCTGAAAACAAAGTTTGCAGAGACTGGAGACAGCTTTCCTCCTAGTTTTCTCTCCAGTTAATAGCATTAAAAAACAAGCACCAAATGTTCTTTCCAGCAGGAATTCTGGTCTGGTTCATTTAACCTTATAACTTCCCCTAAATATACAATACTTTCCAAGGAAACATAGCCAGGCAGAAAATCTATATTAGAACAGTGTCCTTTGATTTCTAGGATTGTACATACCAGGCATCACCTGGCAATGAATAGCATGGCATGAGAATGGCAATCCCACTGAAATCCACAGAAATTGCCTGGTAGAGGTTTCTGTGGGGAAGATTCAATTGTCCTTAGTGAGAAGAATGAAGGGGAGAAGTACAGGAGGATGGGATTGAGGAAAGAATAATTTATTGTGGTATTAGACAAGTATTGTACTTTTGTTACTTGGGTGGAAGCAAGTTTGCATCTAAAATTGGCAGATAGCGATAGGTCTATAGGGGAGATAGTTATAAATTAGAAGAGAAGGGATTTAGAATAAATTTTAGGAAGAAATTCTTTACTGTGGGGTGGTGAGGCACTGGAACAGGTTGTCCAGAGAAGTGGTGGATTCCACATCCCAGGGTGGATGGGGCTTTGGGCAGCCTGGTCTAGTGGAAGATGTCCCTGCCCATGGTGAGGGAGTTGGAATTAGCAGACCTTTAAGAAAAAAGGAAACCTATGGGTAATAAGTTGTTGTTGGAAGAAAATCCTAGAACTGGTCATGGAGATGAAGGTGGTGTGAGAAGGAAGATCTTCAGGAACCCATACAAATGTGTCTCTGGAATTTATTTTAATAAATAGGGAGCTTTAAAATCTGTGTTTAACAAAGGGAAGTGTGTGAAGAGAAGGGAGAGAGGACTGAGGAAAAGCCCTCAGGGGATAAAAGTCTGCTTAAGGTATGTCCCATTAAGTGAGCTCCTTCTCCTTCGGTAGCTAGGATCAACACTGAATATTCCCTGTATATGGCCAACAAGAAACAGACTGGTAGTAGTGCTTGATCATTTCTGTTAGCTTTTAAAATGGAAATGGGGGACATCTGTACTATTGTATCAGGTTCAAACAAAGCTGTGTAGGAAGCACAGAAAAAAAAAACAAACAACAAAAAACCAACCCCAACCCATACAGGTTATGTCATACTCAGTTTTTTCGTATTTAAAGACTCAGTCACATAGCTCTGAAAAGCGAAAAAGCAAATATGATTCTCGTTAGAAACATACACAATACAGAAGGGGATAAAAGAGCCCACAAATGCTAAGTGTGGCATATTCATCCAAGGAGCTGGTAGTTGGCAATGGGTCAGAATGCCATGAACCACAGAGTCTGCAGATTTATGAGAAGCAAAAAAAAAACCCAAAAAAAACCCAAAAAAAACCCCACAAACAAAGAAAAAAAAAAGAAGTTTATTTGTTTCTGGAAACCTGGTTAGACAAGTTAGAAGAGCCTCTGGGGAGTTCTAGCTTGCCTGTCTGGCACCTATGGAACAAACAACTGACATTTTTCCATGACCTTTCCAGTAATACAGATTACTTTATCAGGGCTAAACCTGGGAAAAATGAAAAATAAATTAATAAAAAAAAAAAGGTCTCCAATGTATTAAGCATGAACATGCTAAATTCAACATCAGGAATGCAGGTCTGTTTACAATGTGCCTGGAAGACTCCAGGAACATCAAAATGAACATGAATATGTAGATTATTCTGGCTTTGAGCGAGTTGTGGCCAACATATAAAAAAAAAAAATCCCATTTGCCATTAATATTTACATTATTATATACATTCTCTAGAGGTAAAACAGAATTGAGTAAGAAAAAAAAAGAAAAGAAAAAAGGATGCAAAGCTTTGGCAGGGGAAAAGACACTTGTGAAGGTATCAAAGTGCTTACATGGCAATACAACTTTTGAAAAATAATGAAAACAATAACAGCAATGAAATGTGAACAGTGTGAAGTTTAAAGTCAGATGTAAAAGGATAAAGACTGTTGGTAGTATGAAGATGCATGAAAGAATCCATGCATGACAATAAGTGCAAAGATGACAAGAGCAAATTACGAAGAACAATATTGAACTTCCTAAAAGAGCAGGGTATGAAAGTTTTTATTCTGTCTATTGTTAGAATGAAGGGCAGAAGAAAGGAAATAATATTGAATCATGAAAAAAATAAAACAGCTGAAAGCAGAATTAGCTAAACTAGTATTGACTGGTAAAAGAGATGGAAGAATTCATTGTATTCTTTATTTGTTGCTACGATTTCCAAAGGTACTCTCTAAATAATTAAACTTTATTAAAACAGTTAGGTGGGTAACTCCTTTGTTCTCCTTTCAAATTATCATTTCATGTGTTTAGCAATGCACAAAAACACCTTAAGCCTTTAAATGTATTTTCTTTTTGTAAAAGGCATTTCAGGAATCAAAAATTAGAAACCACCAGAGTTCAGGTAATCCTTCCAACTGTAATTTTAGCTTTGCATCCTGATTTGTTATTAACCTTCTGTGTCATGACACAGCCTTCGATTAAATAATCATGAACATCATTTTTGCCACATTTCCTTTCCTCAGGAACCCTATTCCTAATAGTGATTGGGGTAAACAATATATATTCGACAAGAGATTTCACAGTTTAATTTCTTTATTTTTTGGTGTTCATGGTGATTACATCTACACACCAAGAAATACATTGCAACAGGATAGGTTTGGTCTAACTAAGTAATTGATTCTGCAACATCATCTATATACACAACCTTATACTTTTGCTTTGGTTAAATTTACAATAATTCACAAAATTTAGATATTATTTTGAATTTCTTAGGCCAAGTTTTGATTTGTTACATTTTCTTTATCCAAAAGGTTATTTTTATTTCCAGGTAATTTTATTTTCAAATTGAAATGACACCTCTGTGAAATATTTTCTGCAGCCTTGATCTTCCCTGGCTTATTAGTTCTCAATGAAAACCTGTGAGTAAAGTTACCCTGTGACTGGAAGATGTGGGTGTCCCTTGGATAGGCACAGAGCTCTGTGTCACAGACAGAGGTATGAGGGTCCCAACATTTAAGCATCCCTTTCTTTCCTGTCCACCTGATACTTTGCTTGCAAGCTGCATATTCTTCAGTCAATAAAGGGCTGTATCTTGTTAAGTCCTTTCTTCTCAGTAGCACCTGGGAGTGTCATCTCAAGATGATGCTACTGGCCTGTTTGCATTTGATCCACTGCTTTATCCCTCTCTTCATGGCATATAGCAGGATCTGATTCCTCATACCATGCTGATTTTCTACACTCCTTTCAGATGCTGTACAGTGGGTTTGCATGACAAGGTTTTTGTGGCAGGGGGACTACAGGGGTGGTTCTTGCAAAAAAGCTGCCGGAAGATTCTCCTATGTCTGACAGAGCCAATTCCACTCAGCTCCAGGATGGACCGGCCACTGGTAAAGGCTGAGCCCGTCAGTGATGGTGGCAGCACCTCTGGGGCAAGGTATTAAAGAAGGGGTGGGAAGGGGGGAAGTTCAAGTGCACCCAGAGACAGAGAAGTGAGACTGTGTGAGAACAACAGCCCTGTAGATTCCCAGGTCAGTGCAGAAGCAGGGGCAGGAAGTGCTTCAGGCACCAGAACTGTGGTTCCCCTGCAACCCATGGAGGTCCATGGAGGAGGAGAGATCCACCTGCAGCCCCTGGAGGACCCCATTCTGCAGCAGGTGGATGTCCAAAGGATGCTGTGACCCCACAGGAAGCCTGTGCTGGAGCAGGGTCTTGGCAGGACCTGTGGCTGCATGGAGAGAGGAGCCCAGTCTGGTCCTAGTTTGCTGACAGGACTTGTGACCCCAAAGGGGAGACATGCTGGAGCAGTTTGGGAAGAGTTGCAGCCTGTGAACTCACTTTGGGGGCTGCTGAGCCAGAGGAAGTAGAGAATTTGGGAGTGAAATTAAGGCTAGGAAGGAAGAAAGGATGGAGAGAAGGTGTTTTAAGATTAGGTTTTATTCTCATTGTTCTACTCTGATTTGCTAGGTAAATTAATTTCCCCAAGCTTAGTACATTTTGCACATGTCAGTAACCGGTCAGTGATCTATCCCTGTCCTTACCTCGACTGATGAGCCTTTTACTATATTTCCTCTCCTGTTTTCAGCTGAGGAGGAAAGCTGGTTGGCATCTGGCATCCAGACAGGCTGAATCCACCAGAGATACCTAAATCCTGACTCTTCAATCAGTTTATCTAAAATAACTACATAACTACAGCTGTAAACCACAGAAACCCAAGTGAATAGACCAAAGAAGAAGGATGTTATTTTCTAAAATTTAGCAAAAAAATATGAAAATTTTAGTAAAGCTGTGGACCAAGGAAAAAAGGTTATTAAAATATGAAGCAGTGGTTCCACATTTTAAAAACAAACTAATAAACAAACAAAACAAAACAAAACAAAATGGCATTTCTTATAACCTCTTCTAACCTTGTCTGCAGACATTTCTCAGTATATTAAAATATTCAGACATTATCAACATTATCAGAATCAACTGGACAAGATTCTCTAGGGCTAGAAAATATCTCAAATCTAGAAGCTACAGCACAAATGACCTTTGACACCAGGTAATGACTAGGGTAACATCTTCATCTCTTATTCTCTTGTCAAAGTAAATTAACCATTTGCTGAAAGGAAAGTTTTAATTCTGAGTTTTTCCTTATT
>JAWWEW010000088.1:66090351-66100986 GCA_035583185.1 Anabacerthia variegaticeps | reverse complement strand
ACCCATGTCAAGAAAGGACCACCAGCAATATTAGATAACTTTATTTAAATTTTGTGCTAGCTTGTGCCTCAATTCAGTTAAAGATGTGTTTTGTTTCTGGGGCCAGCAACACTAGGCAAATTGAAAAGATGTGAGCAAATCTGATCAGAGAAGAGCAAAGATCTCTGACTCATACCTGCAATGTGAGCCTAATTCCCTAAGGAAATAAAGCATTCACAATCATGTTTCTATGTCAGTGTATCTGCATCTGTATGTTTTTCTCCCTACTGCTCCTCCACAACATCATTGAACCAATATTTGAATTTAGCTAAATTTAACAAAAAGAGCAGTATATTTTGTACACATGATCTTAATTTGACCTCAAAAATATCCATTCCTAGAAAGTTTAGAAGTAAACATGAAATTACAAAAATTATCAGTCATAATTTACATGATTAGATATTAGAGAACATAATCACAGGCAGAACAAATACAGTAAATGAGGTTTCACTTATTCTACTCTTCAGGGGACAGGTTGCTTTTCCCAAAACCTAAAAAAACCCATAGAATATTATGATTTTACTGTGCTTTATACAGTTAGGGAGAAAGGTACAATTTCTTTATAGATTTTGTTCTCTCAAGATACATTACTGCAATTGCTTTAATCTCCATTTTTCCTTCTAAAGTGACTACTTTTTTTTTTTATTTTATTTTATTTTATTTTCTTAGGAAGAAAATTAAGCTGGCCCCATCCGTGTGCTGATAACATCTTTTAACATCTATCTAATAACCATTGATGAGAAACATGTATATTACTCAAGAATAAAACTTTTTCCCTTGTGCCACGTCTCTTGAATATTTTCTAATTTGGACATGTCAGGGAAACAAAAATAAATCGTAGAGTCATAGAATGATTTAGCTTGGAACCCTTCCAAGTTAAAGGATCCAACCTTGAAGGATCCAACCTCCCTGCTGGGGGCAGGGACACCTTTGATTAGACCAGGTTGCTCAGAGCCCCATCCAGTCCAGCTTTAAACACCTCCAGGAATGAGGCATCTGCAGCTTCTCTGGGCAACCTGTGCCAGTGACTCATCACTCCCACAGTTAGATTTTTTTCCTAATTTCTAATTTAAACCTACTCTCTTTCAGCTTAAACACATTGCCCCTTGTCCTGTCACTGCAGGCCCTTGTAAATAGTCTTTTCTGTAAGTTCCCTTCAGGTACTGGAAGGTTGTAATTAGATCACCCCAAAGTCTTCTCTTTTCCAGGCTGAATAATACCAGTTCTCAGTCTTTCTTCATAGGAAAGGTGCTCCATCCTTCTGGTCAACCTGGTGGCATCCCCTGGACTCACTCCAAAAAGTCCATGTTCTTCCTGTGCTGGGGACCCCAGAGCTGGAGGCAGCACTGCAGGGGAGTCTCATGAGAGTGGAGTGGAGGAGCAGCATCCCTGCCCCCTCATCCTGTTGGCCATTCTGCCCCAGATGCAGTCATATTGAATGGTCCATTTTCATGGCTGGGAGGATTTAGTGATGTATCTGTACTCTACATAAACTGTCAGTGCTAGTAAACCATGTCTTAGCAAGCATTTCTCTGCACAGAAGAGTGCATGTGGGCTACCAAAAATCATTGAATCTGTAGCCATGAGTGAGTCCAATACTCAATTTGAAGAGGGCAAACATAAAAGATACCTTATTTTAATATCACCTGATATTAGCAGTTGGATTCATAGATATCTACATCGCAGAGATCTAAAAATAGGTGATGAGTCGCATTTCTGGTGTCCTCATCATAAAAGTCATGGAAGGTTAGTAGGAAAACCAAAAAGCATTTCAGTGTGCTGTAGTCCTATATGTCAGCAAATTGCAAAATTGGTGAAGACCATGCATGGAGCTTGGACAAATTTTCCTCACACAAATCACCAAAGGAGGTTTCTTAATCTGGAGCTGAATCCCATCCAAAATGTCCATACAAAAAACTACTTTTACAGTCATGGGTGTATATGGACGTGTTGAACACTGTTTATATAAACCATCCAAATGGAAGGTTAGATTACAGTCAGGTCCCCTCTGGATCTCTGTAGCCATGAATTTGTGTTTTTGTGCAAGCACTAATGAGCCCTGTTGAACACGGATAGAGAAACTCCTGTTCTCCCTCAAGCACTTACAACACTAAATTTAATACTGTAACAGCACAGAGCCGAAAATCTGCATCTTCTATGCTATTACCTCAAATACTTTACCATAGCAGTTTTCATCAGTTAATTTTCTCCCTCAAAAAAACCCCTTTGTTTCTGTTCATTTAGCTGCAAACTGCCAAGCCTCAATTTTGAATGTAGATTATTTTTTTCTTAAAACAGAGAGATCACTGAAAAACAACAAACAGGAGAATCATCAGGACTGGGGTTTGTTTGCTTCACATTTTCCTCAGAGCTTTGATTAAAATTTATAAGCATGTTATTCTAAAGCCCTTGGCAAGATGGACATTTAGCTATAAACAGGTACCTCATGCAACAGTGATGCAGTGATGGCAAAAGGACAGGAAATTGAGTGTGCACAATTAATTTTTAAAGTATATAATTGGGACAAGGAACTTATTGTTAAATGCAGCCACTAAAGAGTAACTCATACTTGCAAAATGGGCATAATCTTTACTTCCCTCTATTACCAAGGACAGTTGCTAATTTTACAGAGGGTTTTTTATCAGTTGATAGCTTTGTTTCTTCAGCTGCCTGCACTTTATTTATATGATCTCCTTTTATCATTGTATAAATTCTGGTACTTGTGGCCTTGTTCTTTCCAGTAATGCCTGTCTTGTGCAGTGATCCTCCCAAAACATAGTGCTTTACTTTTGTTCCATGGAAGGAACTTTCCCTTTCCTGTAAACATACTAAATTTTTTTTCTTTTTTTTTTTTTTTTCCAAAGCAAAGAGAATCCTGCACCAGCAGTCTTGGTTCATCCTCTTTTCAGTCCATAGAATGGTCAAGCTCTTCCTAAAATCATTTTTATTGTCTTCACTCAGAAGACTTTGTTTTCTCTCTTTTACATCAAGGATCACTAATCATTTTCTCATAGCAGGAGATAAAATCCTGTTTATTGATAACAGATTAATGGGGTTCCAGGCATCCTCTGTAGTATGATATACTTTCAGAGATATTGACAAGTATTTGATGTTGAAAGGTCTCAAATTCATGATAACATATTCAATTTGGATAAGTGTTCAAAAGTTTACTCACTTGTCAGCTTTGGGGTTAGAGTTTCAAGTGATGTGAATGAACATGGTGTTGCTTATAAGCCAAGAATTTAAGATTTGGTCTATTAAATATACCTTGAAACTTTCTTTCCACTCTGCACCTCTACACTCTCAAGGGTTGTTTCACTGATTTTCAACCAACTAGGAAATATTATTTTGTGTTTTGTTGTGTTTGGAATCAAGAAACAGAGTGTAGTGGGTTGACCCTGGCTGGATGTTTTTAGTTTTTCATTTTATTTCCCTTATGATCCTACTGATCATGTCTAGCTATTAGAGGTAAATAAGCTTCTCTTGCTTCCAGCACTGTGGAACACGAAATTCGCTCGTCTTTTCATTTACATGTGTTTATCACAGGTCATGCCCTTTTGCAGTCACTTTTCTATTAATATTTTTTTTTACAATATTTTTATAATTTCATATTTGCAGTATAAAGAACATCATATGACTTTTTTGTTCTTGCAGAATTCAAGGCATTGGCTTACTTGAACTCAAATAGTTCCCTCAGAATTAGAAATTTGAATTTGAGCGCTACAGTAATGCCCTCTAATTTTAAGAGCAAAAGACAAGCACTTCCAAGGGCTGCTCACTGCATCCTATAACCTGCCTGAAGGTGTGCAGGATGATGACCTTCTGAAGGGATTTCTCTCGCCTTAGTGGGCAAGGATAATTATACTTCTAACTTTGGCAGTTTAGTTAGACATAGTATCAGATAACTAAGAATAAAGCTAAGTATCTAAGCTTTGATATCTGCTTTCACGTGCCAACTCACAGTGTTTGGGAAGAAACTTGGTCCTGTTTGAGAGCTAGTGGTATAGGGAAGAATGGCAGATTGGTTAGCAAGATGATAATCCTGCATAAAGAGGCAGAAGAGGCAGACCTCCCTCTGGGACAGCAGATCTGCTGGGCCAAGCCTGGCTCAAAACTCTTTCTCCATGGCAGGGTCTATGCAAAGTGAGGGGTTAAGGCACTGCACAGTATCACTTTCAGGTACTGGTGGGGAGCTTTTTTAATTTCTTCCCTACCAATACCTTCGACTCCTAAGCATAAAGCTACAGAGTGTCAAAATGCTAAGATTATCCAAGTCACTGCATTCTCTTTGCCTATGAGATTAAATGGTTTTGCTATCCACTACCACCTGAATATACAGAATATCACAGGAATATGTGAAAGAAAAGTGTAAAATTAACACATTGTCACAATAGAGTTAATCCCATTAACCAGTAATGAGAATGTGGGGAGGTGACGAAGAGTTTTGGCTGGTTTTGGTTTGATTTCTTTTTTTTCTTCCCCTTTTAATAAATTTCTGCTCCAATAGCTAGGAAGAAATGTATGTATAAGTGCTGGAAGAGATTACTATTCAGCAGTAATAGCAAATCATACTGTATGTTCTGTAGGCTTGGCATTTTTATAGCTGAATATAAAGACTAAAAGCCCAGTTTAATTCTTGTTCACTTTGATTCAAATACAAAGTAATTCTATTGTATCCCAAACAGTGATGGGCATGCAAATATCTTGGGGTTTTTGTATTGCTAAAGTGAGAATCATATTTAAGGAAAAAAATCCTTTAACCGTGTGTACTTTCTCATCATAATTCCTTTGTCCTCCTGTTAAGATTTTAAGGAGAAGAATTCCCTGTCTATAATATCTAGCAAAGTACTCAGGACACAGACTGATTAGAGAGAAGAAACAAATATTGATTACCTGCATGATTGCTCTACTCAAACTGATATTCAGAAAATATGTAATTATTTTCTCAGCACCAAATTTTTTTAGATAAGTAGCTCACTGAAGAGTGTGTTTCACAGATAGAGAAAGTCAAGCTATTTCTAAAGAAATCATTTTGTTTAATTATTAATCATGATTCTTTTTAGAAGAAACTAGTTTCTTACTTTCTTGAGACTTTTTTCTTAGCACTTGTTGGAGGAAATGGAACAGAAATTGAAAGGACAACATATTTCAACATTTTTTAAAATGAAAGATACAGTATTTTTATATAAACATATACCTTTGCGTAAGAGCAAGAATGCATTTATCATCTGTTAAATACAAAAAGGGGTAAAAAAGGCCTTAAAAAAAAAAGGTATCAGAAAAGCTACTTCAGTTGACCTGCCCTTTTTTTTTTTTCCCATACTTTTTTTTTTTTGTTCTTTTGCTATTTTAGATTTTGATTTCTCTGGATACCTGAAGCAAATTCTTCTTTTAAAATGCTGAAAATTCTTGCTGCCTGGATAAACCCACTGTTCATTTGGGTTTACTTACAGGCCCCACTCCTTGGCGACCTACAGAGGACTTGCCTTGTTCTGTCCCCAGCAGTGCAACTCCAGGTCATCAAGTAACAAATCAGGTGTTCAGCTTTGGCTGCCCCTGGTGAAATTGCTGCTGTACCAACCAAGAGGGCGGCCACCACACACTGTTCACAGGAGGCTTGTTGAATGAATTAACATAGTCCTTGGAATAATGATCTTACAACAAACATGGCATCATCTCATTAGCATGATCGCTTTTGTGCTAAGTGTGATACCCATTACTGTGTTTCCTTGAAGAAAAGCAAGCATCGTTTGTTTGGCAACGCAGCTAAAGCATATCTGTTTCTGCTCTTTTCTAGAGGTTTCTTGACAAATCACACTAACTGGAAGACTTTGAGAGGAAAAGGTGTTTCAAATTGTCCCAATTAATAAATGAGACTGAGAAAGTAATAGAGTTTGATGAAATATTTGACACATAACATTTTGATGATTTTTCATATTCTCTTCATTCATCTCTGTATTTAATCTATATAGTCATATACAATCTGCATACTTGAGTGTCTGTATTATGATTTAAAGATTTTTGTGTATGTGAACAAGTCACAAATCAATCATGCATCCAAGTCAGTCTTATAATTATAATTACTACAATGAGTAATTAGATGCTTTTTTTTTTTCATTTAGGCTTTGCATATGAACAGTTCACTTCAATAATTTGCTATTCATATTGTGTAGTATTCATCTAAGTCATGTGGTGAAATATTGTTCATTAATTTGACAACTGAACCACTGTTATTAAAAAAAGGAATGAGAATATGAATAGTCAGCTAGCAATATCTTTAAAAAAAATGTCACATGCTAAAACTTGTTCTAAAATTTGTATTAGCTTGTGAAATTTGGAGGTATCTGGGAGTTTTTCACTAAGGCACAGGCAACAATTAATAGAATCCTAAAGAATTCTAATTAATTCTTTTGGATTTTTTGTTCAACAGCTGATTGAAAGTCATCTTCTAAATCAATGCATTTACAATTCTAAATAGCTTATTTAGCAAAGGCAGGCCAAGAGCTGTCATTGAGTAAATTATATGGTATTCTCAGGCCTTCTGAAACTCAGATTACTTATTTTGGGACCTGCAGTGTATCTGTGGGTTCAGAGCATGTATTTCATGGAAGGCAAGCGGTACATGTTTCTGAAGTCACTTAAGGATCACTCTTAAAGTGGTTCAGGCATTGCTTCACTGCAACATCCACTACTACAACATTCCCAGCATTCTGTTTGTCAAGCTTTAGACTCTGCTTATCACCAAATATCAAACCTACCCAGTAGAACCTGACGTTAGATTTAGGGCCAAGACACTGCTCCCAGTAATGATCATATCCTGCAGCATCCCAGGAAATGGATTGCTTTCCTAAGGACAGAGCTTACACATACTGAAATCTGTGCCATGATCATAGGACATTGAAAAAAAATTTCTGGAAAAGTATCTGAGCTACTTTTCTTGTATCTTCCTTATGGAAATCACAGCACTGCAGCTGAGTGTCTGTACACCCAGTGGAATTTACGCAGTGTGTGTACACATAATAAAGTGCAACTCAATGCAGATATTATGATTTAGTGAGCCTCAAGCCACTAAATCCACACAATCTTCATTAACCTAGGTCCAGACTCTTTGGTATAACTATACCAGTGCTCCCGGCTGACCTTCTGAAGCTGGGAAACATGACTGATACACCTGCAGCCTCCAGCTCCAGGTCTCCAGCTCCCTCTCTCTTCCTCCAGTTCCCATATTACATTCAGGTGCAGTGCAGACAAATCCTGAAGAAATCTGGAAATTGTAAACAGCAGCTTAAATGAAACTAGTCTAGTGCCTGCATTCACAAGAAGGAATGAATCTTCCACAGTTTGATCTGTTTTATTCAAGAATCAAGCAACACATTATCTTTCTTACTAAGCCACCTCTTTCTTTATTCCAGCCACTGATCATTCCCTTCCTGATAATTGGAAATGCCTGTTAAAAACTCTGAGATCAGCTTATAGAAACTAGGTTTATGTTTTGGCAAACATAACTGGGAAGAGACGCTTTAGATGGAACAAAATGTATTTTTTCTTTAGCTTTATTGCAGGAGTTATTTGGAGGTCTACACAACAGTTCTATCAATACAGCTGATGGTAAAGTGCAAAGAAAATTAAATCAATGAAAATCTTCTTGATGGATCTAAGTTTCAAAGGGACAACATAAAAAAAATCTCAGCTTAAGTTTTCTACACAGAACCAAACCCAGCAATACAGATCTTTAAAAGTCTTCTTTTAATGTTATAACATTACATGTTATAATACATGTAACTATTTCAGGTCCTAATTTTCTTCTCACTTCCTGCCTCTTTCCAAATAACACTCTAGTAACACATAAAAAAGAGCACAAATATATGAAGACATACATTTATAAAGAGTTTCATGGTTCACTGATCCCTAAGAAAAAAAGTTCTTACTGTTTTTCAAAGAAATTTGAGATCACTTTTTCTTACTTAAAATATTTAGTAAAAATAGTAAGCCCATTTTACTCCAACAAGGGTCAGAGTATGAAATATCATCATAAAATTGGAAACAAAGTCCATAGTGCAAGGAAAATAAAAGGTTGTTCTGGAACTGGTCCAGTTCATGTCAAATTCCATACATTTTCTTCCCTTCTCAAGGTCTAGGATGAGAAGTAATACAGCCTTCTTTTTAATATTCCTTCTGAAAAGTGACCCCTATCTGTGGAAAAATTTCCAACCTTTAACTGTGCTTTACTGACAAAAAAATATGCAATTCAGACACATAATTCAGGTAGTAACTGGTATTGCAATAATTTCCCGATATTTAATTGAATACTTTAAACACACACCCATCTTGCATCCAGTATTTTGTAAGTTTGCCTGGAAAAGGGATGTTTTTGAAGGGAAATGCTGTTGCTTGATGTTCATATTGATGCTGTTTGGCTGTCATTTAGTATTAGATTTAGCACCACTGAAAAGCTATTTGCAAAGTCAGCCCTGATGGAACTGTGATTTCCTACTCTTATAGAATTTCTGGCAAAGGCTACATCTCAACTCTCCAAGAATCCTATACCTGAAGAAATAGTATTCGTAAACCTTGTCAGCATTACAGTAAATGTCTTAATACTCATTATTGTTAAGGGTTCCTTAATCTCTGGCATTAACCTAAAGACTGATCTTTTCCTTCATAAACTAGTACCTCTTATGGAGCTAAATGTTTGCTTTTGTGTTGCTGAGAGTCATACAAATCTATTTCATCACATAGCCCACATTAAAGACCTACAAAATGTGTAAAAATCTTGATTCAATTTGACTTAATACACTGATGATTAAAATGTGTGTACAGGACATTGTTAAGCTCAAAACCTTGTGTTTGTTTTTTTTTTTTTAAATAAAAGCTGTGCCCCCATGTCTCATATTTCAGAGAAGTCTATTAAAATAGGCTGAAAGGGGTTTCTGATGAAAGGCAAGGGTCTACTATGTAAATTGTTGTAGAAATTTGGAAATCATTACAACGAGGTACTCTATATTCTGGTGCCCAGGGGAAGCTTTTGAGTTTATCACCATATTAAATGTTGTTTCTAAACTGAAACTTGGGAAAAGCCAGTGTGCAATCATCTCCTGTTTTAAGGAGAACCTCCTAAATCAACAAACGGATTCAAGGTAAATTTCATTTCTCATCGGCACAAAATTTTGAATACAGAAAAAGGAATAAAGGTGAACAAACAGTCAAACAAGATAGCACAGATTTCCTAAAAGTTCTCATTTTTAACTTTTTTTTTTTTTCTTTGCCACACATCTTTTCATTTTGGCAGATGGTCTCATATCATAAAAAATACAAGCATTTTAGAAGGTAATATATTCTTCTTTTCTAAGAAATCTGGTAAGATGTCTGCACCAAATTTGAAATGATGATCTGATTTTTGAAAGAAAACATGTAGAAAGATCAAAAAGTTCCAATTCACTGGCTGAAATACTGTTGCCTGAAAAAACCCAACCAAACAAGCAAAAAAATCTCTTGGATACTTTCACAAAAGTATCCTAAATTGTTGATTTACTGCAATTGAATCAATAAAGAACTGCACATAAATGTGTTTAAAACCCTTAGGAGGCTGCAACGAGATTTAAATATATGCCAATTTTAGGCATTAAATGCATAGAAGCATTAAAGGGAGCATATATATGTGTTTGCCTAACCTTAAGCAACTCTAAGCTAAATTAAGTTAGTTGTCTGAGAAAATTGAGTAGGCATTTGAGAATGATTTGTTTAAGAACCTGATTCTTATTATGTGCCATAAGCACAGAACTTTGAAGGTGGCAAAATCCTCCATGGAAGGCAGGAAAAGACATGAGACTCTAAACACAGAAAGTGTCCCCAGCTGGCAGATGTCTAAAACTAAGTCCATTATGATTTATTTTATTACACACCTGAAAGCTCTACGCATTTACACACACAAATTAAAAAACAAACAAACAAACAAAAAAAACCAAAAAAACAAACAAACAAACAAATGAATCATGTGTGTAAATATCCTTTTAAAACACTAATCAAGAACCTAACAGTGAAACCTTTAGAATTATTGACCTATATAGTCTCCACCAAGTCCAGGCTCAGAGTCTGCCAAGGTTTAGTCTGCCAAGGTTTAGCTACCGTATCATTTGAATTATTCACTCTTTAAATTCACTTACTTAAAAATTATTAATGTCTCAGGTAGACACAGAGATTCTAACTTCTTGATTCATTTTGCATGCAGATTTGCTCTTTTCTTAAAAAATAACCCTGAAGAAAAGCAAAAAAAACAACCAACAAAAACAAACCAACCAACCCCAAAACTAAGTTTCTTTTTTTTTTTTTTTATTTTTTTATTTTCAGGTAAAGAGCAGAAGCTGGTTGCTTCTTTCTCCTCTCCCCCCTCTTTTTTTATTCTTGAATATACAAGGGGCAGAAAGCATCAGAAATCATAAGCAAGAGGAAATATCCTCTTGCTCTGTTTCAGGAGTAGGGAGTGGAGGCCATATAGGAGCTGATCAAAAATCTAATAAATCACAGCAGATCAACAGCTCTCTGTATGTTTTGGCACACAAGATATAGCTATATTCCTTCTTCCCACCCATAACTGAC
>JAWWEW010000088.1:66067708-66079598 GCA_035583185.1 Anabacerthia variegaticeps | reverse complement strand
GTGAAACAAATGACACAAAAAAAAAAAAAAAAAAAAAGTAATTTCTATGAGTACTTGGTGTTTCTCTCATCTGATTAGTAATAGGAAAGGGAGTTTAATACTTCTAGGTCAGTGATTTGAATTCAGGTTAGTTAAGTAGTGTATGCTAGTCAGAGGTTCATTATTACTTTTTTTATTAATTATGGGTTTTTTTGACTTATCTGAAATGATTAAGAGGTATATTCAGAGTCTAAATTCCACCTTTGGTCCTGTGCATAACTTCCTTCAGCTGCCTCTTTCAGATGTTCCCTGTCACTCACACTAAGTGAAATTTTGTGTACCACAATATGATATTTTCAAAGGAGGCTATAGCAGTTTGATGCCTAAATTCCACTGGAGCATAAAGAGAAGAATGATCAAAGCTTAAGATTTCATGAGTCTAATATTTCTGCCTCAAAGAAATTCTGTGTAAATTCTTATAAATCACTTTGGTTACTCTTCTACATTGAAAGTAACTGTGTGTCCTAATGCTGGCTAAATGTGAGTTTAAATACATTAAAAATGGTGAAATATTCAACTATCATGGTATGAGTAAAGTGAAAACAGGAATAACTTTACCTTTTTGGGTTTTTTGCTTGTTTGTTTTAATTGGTTTTGGTTTGTGGGTTTTTGTTTGGTTTTTGTTGTTTGGTTTTGTTTTGTTGTTGTTTGTTTTTTTTAAATCTGAATATTGCTAGAAAACACTTTAAATAAAATGGAAATAAAATTCACTTCATACAATTGTAGCCACCAAGAATTTGGACTCCTAAACTAAGCAGTTTGCCTTGGCTTCTCAGTTCTGAGTGCAGAGAGACAGACGTCTCCAGAGAATGATTCATCCTGTCTGCCTTATGTCCTATTCTTAGGATAAGTGTCTACATCTCCATATTAACTACAAAAATAAATGTGTATCAGAAGTGAGAAAACTTTTAAAATCTTAAAGTTAGTTCAGCTCACCATGCACTACCATTATTGGCCCATTCCCACAATCTCTTTCACTGAGGATATTTGAGAACTCAAAGGAAAAGAAATAGCTCCCCTCTATAATCTCTATCGCTAAAAAAAGTGAACTCTGATGTGGTAGATAAACAGGGGAAATTAGCACTTTCATTTGTTTATTTTGTACCAGTATGACTGATAAAGAAGAAGCATCTTCCAAAAGAAGAAAATGCATTTTTCTCGAAGCAATAATAAAAAATACAGGACTATCACACAGTATCTGCGAAAATCACAGAGAGCATAGCTGTGGAACAATGACTATTTAATCCACATTTAATTTGTGTCACCATTGTATATTGATTATCCATTATCCTCATGCAAATGGCATGACTTATCCATTGAAACAGCTGTGCATTGTTTTTAATTTTAAGTGAATTCTTTTAGTGCTTCATGAAAGGTGTCAGATTAGCAGCCCCAGGGACTGAAGGCCTCTGTTTATCCACAGAGCGTATTCGAGTGATAATGATGGATCCACTCAAGCAGCTGCCTCAGACATTACTTATCTTGAGGGTTTGTTCCAATGCTTGTAGGGCCAAAACATCCCCTGTGCAAATGAATAACAAGCAGACTGTGGGCCCATAGATGGAGAATGAGCATGTTTAAATGCCAGTCTCCTGTAATAGTAAGTTCCCATGAACTCAGGAGCTCTTCTTTGAAACTGGGGAAACGGAGGTGTTATATAGCTGTCTTGGAAAGAGTAAGGGCACATCCATGTTTTAAATATTCCTTGCAGTTCTCACAGCTTCCAAAAAGGTGATAGATTCAGGAAAAGAAATAAATGTAGGAGAAGGTGACAAACAATGATCTGTGTGTGCAGATGGATATCACACAGCAAAGGACTCAAGAGTCAAACACTGAAGTTTGGGAAAATGGTGGTTGTGTCAGGTAAGGAGGTAAGGAGGAGGACTTTACAGAGGACTGTAAAGTCAGGGACAGGATGAAAAAGGGAACGGAATCACTCACAATCATTAATCTTTAAAACTCAGAAATTGGGATGTATCCGAGACATTCTTGGACAAAACAACTTGAAACAAATGAAGACAATTTTCATGCAACACAAAATTAAACAGAGTTTCTTGTTACCACAGCAGGTTTCTGAGGCTTGAAGAGCATTAAACAAGGCAGTAGAAAAGTCCAGAAGGAACTGGACCATGGGAGGGTAATAAATACTGTGGAATAGATGGTAGTTTCCCTTCAGAAAGTGCTAGCATCATGAGCTGCTAGGAACTGCAAGAAATCACTCTCTAGTGGTTTTGTCCATATTACTATGTCTTTTACTGCTCTCATTTGGGGAGAGGATATTCCTTTGAAGGATTCTGGAGTAAGGAACCTTTGATCTTAAAAATCAGTGTCTCATTTGGGGTGAAGTCACTTTTTTATCCTGCTACAAAATTATGGATTTTATTTCCATGTCCAGACTATTTTTCTAGATTTTCCTTCTTCATGTAAATTAATTTAATCATTGGAATAAAAAGATGTTGCAGTCATTACAGTCCATTAAAAGATACTGAAAGGGAGATGGGGAGAAACAAAACTCTCTTTTGTGCATCAGCACCATTTTGGCAATGATAAAGAAAGATGTAGGAAGAGATTATTCTGGGAGGTTGCTTATCTCTCTTCTCTGTAGTCGTGTCCCAGTTTATGATCACCTCCTTCTCTCTTTTTCTTGGGATGCACAACTTTTGGTAGGGTTGGTGAGATAAGTCACCTTGGAATTTCTTTAATCACCTTTAGGAAAACATTTCTGATTGCAGCATAAGTTGTATTGGTCAATGCATTGAGAACACAGGTTTGAAATTGTGGATCAGGAATACAACTCCAAAATATATGCCAAGACAAAGACAGTGGTGATATTTGAAGAAAGAATGTATGACATACTGCATGTAGTATGACAGCTCTCCAGTTCATTATTTTAAGGAAATCTGTATGTATGTGTAGCTATATATGTGGTTTGGTGGAGGAAATAGAAATAAGAGGTGGATCTAATAAGGAAAACATATGAGGGACTTTTTCATCTTCAGCCCACTTATATTTAATCTCTAAGGGCTTGCTTAAGGAGATAAGAGAATAGGTTCTCTTTTTCAGGCATTGAGAACAACAAGAGAGGGAATAGACTGTTTCTATAACTCTGCACACAATCAACAGCATTCCTGACATGTTTCCAGGACATCAGAGACAACAGGATTCCAGGCGTGCTGCCTGAGGATACCCTTGATATTTTCTCCTGTTCTGTACACTGTATACATCAACATCTTTTTGATTACAAATTATGTTTTCCAGCCCCCTACAATTCCCATCTTAATTATTGACTTTCTGTCCTTATTAAGTGCCTTTCTTGAAAGTGGTTAAAAAAAAAAAAAAAGGTTTATAGGACATTAATATGGGATAATCATGCATTCTGCTGTGTTTGGGTCACTGATAGTCTAGCAATAGTTCAGGTTTAAAGATATGAACACTATACTAGGAATACTATATTATACTGTAGAATTCTAAAATACATACCTATAATACATCACTCCACTACAGAGCAGTATTTCCTATTCATGTCAGGAATTATCTTTTACATTGCAAAACAGAATGGGGAACTTTAACTGCAAGCAAAGCAGGTAGGTGAGGAAAGCAGCAGATTGATAAAGGCAACAAGCTCATGGCCTTGAACAAGACAAACAGAGACAGAGATAAAGAATATTCTTTTACTGACTTAGTGACCTATGTCAGGGAGTTAGCTCTGGTCCCTGGCCAGCTGATGTGGACTAACTCATGTTTTCACTGTCTCTGGACACTGGATGATAAAGTAAATTGTGCCCACTTTTTGTTTGTGCACGTTTTGTTTTTATTTTGGTTGGTTTGTTGGTTTTTAGAGTCTTACTTTGTTGTTCAGTTTGTTTAGGTTTTCGTTTTTTGGGTTTTTTTTTTCCTAGACAGCAGAACTAGATGCCTCACTGTTCACTGACACCTTGGAACAAGGTAGTGCATGCATGGGACAGGAGCCCTGGGGCAAAACATAGATCAAAGTGTAGTTTTCTGAGATCCATTTAAACTCTATGATCAGCTGCAGAGCTTCTTCAATGCATCTCCTGGTGAAGGTACACAGCATCTTATCTGAATGAGCTAACTAACCTTAATACACTGTTTTCTGCAAACATGTATATCCTATTGCTGGAGGACAGATAATGGAGGCAGCATTATCAGTGTATGTTGGTAGGGAGAACATGAGAAAAGGACTTGAGGTTGCCGAATCTGCCCTTCATTTACCCTCCTTTTCATCAAAAGCACTGCACTGTCATGTGTTAGCAGGAAACAGGGGGTGAAGTGCAGGTAGAGTGGGACTGGAAATTAAAATGGCATGGAGAGATGTGACTCTGCCTGGGAAGTTCACTCAGTCCTGGAGACTTACCTGCCTTAGAGAGACTGCCCTTGGGGAAGAAAAATTCCCATGGTGAATATGGGCTCCCTTCATCCCATTCTCTCACCTACACTCTCGGCAGAAAATGAAGGACATAAGAAAAGAAGCCAGGAAATGAAGGACATAATTCTCCTCTCTCTACCTTCCTGCAGTGCAGTTCTTTCTCATGCTGCCTCTAGAAACCCTTTCCTCTTTCACCCAGAGACCTCAGGCTGCTCTGTCTGAATTCTTCTATGGTTCACCCCACTGAAACTGTTTACACACTTTTTTTTTTTTTTTTTTTTTTTTGGCTAACATAGACCAGACAAGGGAGTTTGACCCACTCTGCTTTGGTCAACAAACGGAAAGAATTAAGTATCTGCTAAAGTTACATCTGAAGGACATAAAGCTCAGTCTAGCCATTACTTGTGCTCTTTCAAATAAATTTTCAAATAAATCCCTAAGCAAGGAAGTAAAAACAAGGGAATGGTGTCTTAACAATTGTCTCTTTATGTAGTTACGTTCTCTGAGCACAGACAGAGCAGAAGTTTTTCAGGACACTCCTTGACAAGACCCCTTACCAAGAAACTAAATGTTATCTTTCCCAGCAGATTTTAAGAATCTTCCCACCCAACTCACATTTTAATCTGCAATTAAAAAGAAAAAGAAAAATCACAACATAAAACCCAAACTGAAAAACTCAAATGCTTTCTGAAAATTAATGAGCCACTGCAGATGACCTTGTTTCCCTTTAAAATATACTAAGGTGTTTTTGAGATTGTTGGTTATAACCCTTTTTGCTGTTGAATGATAGTCAGATAAGACGTTCTCGACTGAAGCGTACTGTGAATCTGGGAAGGTCACCTTATACGTACTTTCCATTGCTGTTATAGATTCATAGATTTTAAGTCCAAAAGGGACCTTGTGTATCTCCTCCTGCATAACACAGGTCAGATAACTTTGCTTGATAATTCTGCATCAAATCAAATTTAAAGCGTACCAAGGAATGCAGATATTACTTTATTTTCCACTCTGTAATCTCCCTCAACACTATACACACACACACACACACACACACACACACACACACACACACGCACACACGTGTGCCTCTCTCCCTTTCCCAAATCATCCTTAGATCATACATGGTTCAGAATAACTGCCTATTATGGCTTCGAGTGAAAAAGCAGTAAAGAGAAAAAAATGTAATAGTTAAGAGCAGCTGGTCTCAGAGTAAAACAGAGGAACAGAGGCTGTAGGTCACAGAATAGATGTGACAGAGAATAGAAAGTAATGAGCAAGCTCCTGCATTTCCAGGACCTCCATTCAAATGAATGCTTACTATACCTGTAGGTCATAAATGAAAATGAGTTGGGTGGTTCCCTCTCGCTCTGGACTACAGTGAGCATTTGTCAATATCACCAGATATTCCCGAATATCAGGACACATGTAGTCCATCAAGTCCTTTAGGTGCACTTGACTAGCAGGAAAGCTTTTGGAGTCAGAAATTATACAAGCAAGAAATTCATGCCGTGGGATAGAACAATTTTGGAGACGCTGTCCCAGCTTCTTTTATGTTGGATTAAAAAAAATTGCCCCAGATTCTGCATTTTATTGTTGTTATTCCAAGCATTGCTGCATTTTTGACAGAAAACTTTCTCACTTTCTCACTTTCTCATGTTTATCACAATCATCTGGTGAAAGCTGACACCATACATACATATTTGTTAATTTATTTCTTTGACTAAATAAGACAAAACCCACAGCTATTCCCATTTAATTTGTTAAGAATTGCACCACAGACATAGGCATATGCAATACACTAATTTCAGGCATGAGAGAAGGATTCTATTTTCCTCATCCTAAACTTTTTCTTTTACTCTTTTAAGTTCTCAAAGTGGAACTTTTTGTGTGGCTAATGAGCTTGTCAAAACAGAATATCTAAGTACAAAGCCTTACTACTGCCTAACTCCTGCACTGGTATGCCCTGAGGTTAAACATTTTTCTCTATTGGCCCCAGGGCATTTTTGTCCCCTAATTTTAACTAGACATGGTATGAAATTCTCTTTCTCACCAACAAATAGCTAACTAAAAATCACATAAGAAATTAATTAACCATAGTCACTAAAGTGCCTTTCTGATCAAGTCTTTTGAATATTCTAACCCAGGTTATTTACTGAAGCATGCTAAGAAAAAGACTTATTCAGTCCCTTGGAAATTGTCCATGGCTCATTTTTTATGCAAAGAAGACCTCATCTTCTTTAAATAAGAAAAATTAATTACTAATGAGCATTAAAAAAACCCTGAGAAAAATCATTCAGCTTTATTAACACATCACTGCATCAACTTTGTCTGAGAATCATGAGTAATTTTCATCAAAGCTTATCCCCACTTTTGATGCTCTTTCTTGATGGTGTGGCAGAGCTGTGGTGTTACTGCATAATAATAATAATAATTATTATTATTATTATTGTTATTATTGTTATTATTATTATTATTATTATTTATGTTTGTACCACCTTTTGTTAATACCTTTATTGACATTATTTAAGACCTACAACATTCGAGAAATTAAATAATCATTGGTCTTTAGAAGTGGCAATGATTTATTGTTTTGCAAAAGCACCAGTTTCTCAGGTCCTTTTCCAGTTTCACTATGAGAGCTTTGCCATTTCTACTAGAAAACTACTATGTAAAGAAGACTATTTACACTCACAATTGTATGGAGCTAATTTAAAGGTAAGTCTATACCTGATAATTTTAAGTACCTTTGGAGGGAAAATTGAAGATGATTTAGTCATCATGGCTCTTCCTCCCATTTCTCTAGGTAAGTCTGGTGGATCCTGTCCTCTCTGCTCACATCAGTAAATGAAAAGATATGCCTGGACAATGGAAAAGCATCATCTATACTTCTAAAGAGTTGAACTCATCCTTGTAGGACTTTGCCTGAGGTGAACTCTCATTCATCTCATGCATCATTCTCTCATGCATCTCTCCCTAAATATAGTTTAATTCAAGTACTGCAATGACAGAGATCAGTCTTGGGGATCATTTAATTTACTGGTGTGGATGGACCTGTGGAGTACAACATATACTATAAGAATGTAATGCTAACTTCATTAAAAAGTAGTAACATCATACACAAAAAAATAGTGTCTTAAACACAGAGAATTTAAATGAAATTCAGAGTAGCTGGTAATCTAAAACCTGTTTTATGGTGAGGAACTTGGACTGTGTCAGCTGAAGCTGACTCCTATGCATTTTTTTCTTTACCATATCTGACAGCAGTAGCAGGGAAAGTGTTTTAGCATTATGCTGGTTCTTGAAGATGAAGTCCTAAAAGATGCAGCTGGAGATGAGATCAAAGATTGATGGAGTCCTGGTGCTAGCAGGAGAGACTGTGAACAGCTGGGACCATGCTGCAAGGCATAGGAATATGAGCATTTTATGGAACAGTCTTTAGCTCCCTGGTGAATCTGTTCATAAAGATTTTGGAAGTGAATGGAGTCATTGCATTGTACTTCATGACTTCCCTTTCCATAGGCTTGGACCTTGTGAGGAATTACTCTGTTCTTGCTGCCTGACTTAGTCTATTAAGTCTGTGAAGGGACCAGTCTAATAAAGCTAATATGGGTCACCTGAGTAGTCTCTCATTTGATTAATATGTAACTTAAAAGAGGGTGACTTTCATCAAGATTATCTGGCCTACTGGACCAGATAATAATGATGGAAGTAACCCACATTTTCAAATCTGAATGGAAATAAAATTAGTAAGTTACACAAGAATTGCATGCTGAGTGAGAGCCTGCTGGTTATTCTTGGATTTTGGCAGGTTCCACCTGGACTCTCAGACTTTGAGTTGACTGTAGTCAGCTCCCTGGCTTTTAAAGCTGAGTTCAAATAATACTGACTTAGACAGCCTTACTCTGTGTTTCAAAAATGACTTTTTTCTGCTTTACATTTTTGTCCTATCATCCCAACCTTCCATTTTCCTTGTGTCATCAGTAGTGCTTACCTAACTATCTATTCAATAAGCAAGTCCAAAATACTAATTCTGCAGAAAATCACCCAACCATCAATTCCAACATTAGAAATTGAACTGGCTTATCAATGGGTCAGGAACAGTACATCTGATTTTAGCCAGAGAAACACTGTCTGGAAAGAGAAGGAAGTGTAATATGACTCCCTTTGGTGATTGCAGTTGTGAAATTTTCTCAGATCTTTCGTTCAATAACACCCAATGGCCTGAATAACCCAGAGAATTTACAACTGGCTCAGAATTTCCAGCTTGAGTGTGTTAGGAGACAAAATCATTTCCCAGTTGTTCTTGTCTGTGCTTAGGACTTTTGTGTGAAGATGCATCTTTAGTGTCCTGCTCTCCACGTACTTACTTGGCTTCTACCTCCTCCTGCTGTGGTTGTCCCATATGCTAACCTTTTATTGTGGGTTTCTTTGATCCCTAAATCCAATTTAATCATTTTCAGGTCTTCATCCTTAGATCAGTGTGTCTTCATTCTTGACTCCATATCTAACAGGACATTCAAGAGCAAAATTAAATCACAGGAGAATAGTTCATATTTCTTTTGTGCTGAGAAAAAAAGAATCCAGAAGTGCCCACAACAGCAGTTTAAAATAAAATGACAGTATCAGACCAGTCAGTGCTGTAATTCAAATTTTCTCCATACCTTTTGGAAGTCTGTTTTGGCCAAAAGCATGAATTTCGGATGAGAACTTGAGAATGAAACTACCATCTTAGAGGTGGTAAAGGAATGCCTTAATCTGCTAACAGACAAAAAAAAAAAAAAAAAAAAAAAAAAGTTAATGTGTTCTCAGGTCTGGTAAAAATGTTCAAAAGTGCAATAATTGGTGGAGTATATTTAATCCTTAGAAGATAGACAGCTTTTTGGGGTGGGATTTCCTCAGTTTAAATGATTATCGTTTCCTGCAGTTGACCTAAGTAATGGGTTAGATGTTCTACCTCATCCATCCTTTTGTAATAGTGGTCTTTTCAGCTATTCCCACTCATTGGTAAAGAACTTAATCACTCTTTCATCCCTCTGATAAAGCTTTGAGAAATAGGAAGGAAAAAACTCTGAAAACAAAAAAGAAAAACTAAGAATATTTTTATTTTTTTTTTCACAACTGATGGCCTACTAGTCAAGTAAAGCAAAAAAGAAAGAACCTTTAAAAGCAATGTGAGTTTGCTGGATGAAAATCTGAGAGTAATTGAAAGAAATAGTAGTGCTGAATGATGGTAGAGCAAAGTGACAAAGAGAAAAAATGAAAGGCGTGGGGAGATGAAGGATGGGAAAGAATGGGCTCAACAACAGAAAAGTTTTAGAATTTCAGTTTTAAAATTCTAGTTGAATTATGAGCCCTGGGTGTCTCTATTCTTTCACTGAAGTTATTGCAGTCAGGAACACTGTGCTTTAAAATTAAATATTGGTAAATCCAATTGTCTCCTGTGAAGCGGAACCTAGAATTACTGTGTCTAAAAGCTGTGAAGAAGAGTAGGAGGAGAGGGAAGAATTGGATCTCTAGCCTATAAACAATGCTCTTTTGAGACTCTGAAGAATCCTTTAAGACACATTGTCTCTCAACAACCTTCTCTGTCATGTGGCTAGTGAGGACAATCAAAATTATGGTTCATTTAGTGGATAGCCCTTTTTACTCCTAAGTGATCCCTACACATATTGAAGACATTTCTATGTCCTTTCAACACATGCAAACACACACACACACACACACAGAGTCTTCATCAATCCATCTTCTAAATCTTCCTCTTCTGCGCATATTTCAAATAATGCACCACCAGACCCTTGTACCTTAGTCCATGCCTCAGGCACCTGAAGTGAGGGGAAGATGATGAGATTTTCTGTTACAAAAGCAAAAGTCTACACACCTGAATTATTGTGTAAATACACGTCAGACTTTTTGGTTTGGGATTTGTGTGTGTGTGTTTTGTTTGTTTTTGTTTGTTTCAGTTGGTTGGTTGGTTGGTTGGTTTTGATTTATTTTTTTTCCTCAGATTTGCCCTGCTAACTAATTTTCCTTTGGTTTAGTGACTGTTCAGAGACCTCCATGTCAATGTTTTCCCATTAGTTCTACACAGTAATCAGATGGCAATAAGTTTGCTGTGAATTCCACAATACTTCATTATTGTAGTGCTAAGTGTCATGACATGAGTTTTGGGAGAACATCTTGGTTTCATCTATAGTTTACTCTCTACTAAGATTTAGGGACCAAAGGCATTTTTAAAATTTGGCTTTGAATCTACAAAAGAATGTGGATATTTGCTTTCTCAGTGTTGCAATTTTTGCCTTTCATACCCCTTGCCATCAAATGGAATGTGCAGTTCCAGCTGAGAGTCTGAGCTTTGTGAAATTATGAAGGAGGAAAAAGGTACCAAGACAGTACCAAGAGGAATCATCAAAGACAATTTTATGTGCTGAGATCCACCCAAAACAGCCAATAAAATGTGGGGAGAAAGGGCAAAACTAACATTTATTTAGCTGCTCTTTAGATTGTTTCCGTGCAAGTTCTCCAGAGTCAAGGGAACCCTTACCCTGCACTGCCCCTCCTGCCAGGGAAAAAAAAAAGGCTGCTTCCAACAGAAAAGAGGAAATAACATATTTGCATGAGATTACCAAGTGTTTCTGAAGTTCATAGTAAATTTGAGGCTGTGGAGGGGGGAGCCCAGGGGAAAACCTGTTACTTTATGTCCTTCCTGAAGCATAAAATTCAGCAAAAATCCAATACTGCTGTCAAATGCCAAATAGGCAGGTCGATATGTTAAACAGGAAGTAGTGACACTTCTAAAGAAATAGGCCAAAGCTTACAGCCAGGCTGAGATATAAACTCTAATGATTTCACACCTTTATTCTTAGTCCATGTGTTTTCTGACTGGGAAATGGAAAGTGCAGAATTTACAGCCCTCTCTGATGAGATATTCAAGGGTACAATTTCATACTGCAGTTCTTTCACTCCATTACAATGCTTGTTATGTTCATTTCATTCTTGTTAGAGATGAATGAAAAGCTAAAACTCTCACTGACACTACCTCAAATATATGAATGGGCAAGACAATCAGGTTTCCTGAATTTTGAAATGGGATAAATACATGACCAGTTCTACCTGTTCTTTCTGCTAAACCATATATTAAATATGTCCCTGTTTTGTAAGACATTCTTAAATTAATCTTTTCTGGCCCAAATCTGGAACTCACCAAATATCCATGACCTAGTCAGATTTCTTCTTGTTCAGGAGGAATTCAGTAGTTCTGAAAAGTTTGCTGTCTACAGAATTAATTGAGTACTTGAAGTACAATGAAGTGTGAAAGATTACAGCAAGAATGCTCCTCCTCCATTTTTTGTTCTTGCCAGGCTTATATTTTATTTATATGGTTACATCTACAACACTAGTGCTGATTCTTACTGAGTTCATACAGCAGCTAATATACTGCAGTGGATTTAAATACAAATAAACAAC
>JAWWEW010000088.1:66004798-66037895 GCA_035583185.1 Anabacerthia variegaticeps | reverse complement strand
CTTCCCTCCCCTCCTTACCCTTGCCCTTTCTCTTTCCCTTTCCCCTTCCCCTTCCCTTTCCCCTTCCCTTTCTTTCCTTTCTCTAGAATATCATTAACTGCCTCTTCTTTTATTTCAGCATCTAATTATTTCTGAATTTATGACTCAAAGACTCATTGACATTCAGTAAAAGTCAAGGGGAATTAGGGTCCGAAATTTACCTTTTAGAAATTTCCCCCAACAGCTACTTATCCCAAAAAGTTTGATGAAAGACTTTACCAATATTCGCAAGAAGCTTTCAAGAGGACTATTTACTGGATGTCAGTTCGATAGCTGAAGAAAAATTATTTCAATGAAACTACACTGACTTCTGTCATTTAAGGTTCACAGACTTAAAACACCAAGCAGGGGCTATATTAGTAGGAGCAAGATATGTCTGAAATTGCCATAAAGATGTATTTGAAAGGCCCTTGAATTCAAGCAGGAATTCATACTGGATTTGTTCACAGAAATAATCTCGCTTACATGCAGTGAGTAAACTGCTACCAAAATTTCACCCCATTTTCAACACCAACACAAAACATTTCAAGGTTTCTGTTAGTACCATGAAATATGTTGTTTTCTCAGAGTTGCTTTCCACAAGTTTTTATTTAAACACACAACTCTGTTTTCGTAGGATACTCTGTGCCATCTTCTTGTCTGAAAGAATATTGTGTGATGCTGCTTTTAAAAGCATTACAAAATGCGCTGAATGGAGGAGATCTTGATTCTTGAAGGGACTGTATGTATGTATGTGTGCGGAATGTAATAGAATCTCCCTGGGGACATCTAGATTCTTTAGAAAAAGAAAAAAAAAACAACAACAACAACTACTACTACTACCAATAGCAATAACAACAACAAAAATCCTCCCCACCCAAAAAAAAAATAAAGTAAAATTAAAAAAGGCAAAACCCAGTAACCTAACAAGTTACTGCTACTATTATAAGCCAGTTTGGAGTGCAACTTCATTGGAGATGTTGCAAAACAGTTGAGGAAGAAATAACTTAGGAACTAATATTAATGAGAATATTTTTAAATTGTTGCTTTTTTTTTTTTTTAAATAAATATATGAACATTATAACTGGGACAAAGCATATAAGGAGTGTAAATATGTTGCTCCAAAAATATAATTTCTGAGCAGAGAAGGACTGTTTCTGTGACTTATGAGCATCTGAGTAATCTCTGCTCCTGCTGATCTTATTCCTCTTGGGGGACAAGAAAATCCCTTTACTTTTGTAAATGGTTTCCCTAGAGATAGAGATGACAGAACTACAAAATCAGTTAAATCATCATCTGGTCTGCCTTAGCTCTGTTCCTTAATTCCCACCACCATCACACCTGCTGGGGACTCAGAGAAGCACTATTATCTTAATTATTTACACTAACTGCTTAATGGGAGATTAGGACATAGATCCATCCAACCTAACTTTGAAGGATTTACTCTGGACCCTACTCTCCATAGGCTCCTTCCATAATCAGTCGAGAGATACTCTGCAAGGAGGTGATTAGGAGGGCTTGAATCTTAAAAAATAAAATAAGCAGCAGACAGACAGGGTAGTCTCCATTGCTATTCTCAGCAAGAAGGACTGAAAACACATCAGCAAATCTACATGTGAGATATATTGCAGATACCCAAAGCAGAATAAGAGTTTCAGCTGAAATTCCTGCCTTTTAGGTGTTAATGTCAGGCAGCTGCTAGACATGAATCTACAGAAAGCAAAACTCTGCTCCACTATGGGCTTAGAGCGAATTTCTTGTCACCTGAGGGTTCACTAGTAAGAACACCAATCGGATGAAGGCAATTAAAAAAAAAAAAAAAAAGAAAAAAAAAAAGACTAAAACTCAAACTAAACACACCCAAACCTCACCACTCACAAAAAAAAAAAAAAGCAAAAAAACTCCAAAACCCCAAACAAACATACACACACACAAAATTCACCACAAAATAAAAAACAAAAACCCAAAAAAACCCAAACAAAACCAAAACAGAAAAAAGGAACATGTCCAGGATCAGAACATGCCATAACACTGATATTAACAGTAACACACAAAACAAGCAAATGAATAATCAATTACAAGAAAAATAAAATATAGCTTTTAGGGCTATTTTGGTAACATATATATGTCTTCAGACTATTAGTTTCATGGCAGTTTATAATAAGACTCAAAATAACATTCATCTGTTTGTATTTGAATTCTGTATCACAGATGATTTTTTTTTTTTTTTAAATGGTATTTACTGAATAAATGAACTCCACTAGCCATTGACTGTCAGAACAATTAATACTGTTCTTGTTAAGAGCTCTTGCTGAGACATGCCTAGGTTGTACCCCATATAGCTCAGCTTGACTGTTCTCACTTATAAATCCAAGCCGAACATGCTTTCCTCATTGCATCTGCAAGGATCACTGGGTAAAAATATATAGCTAACTTCTTCCAGGAGGTCAAAGCAGACTACCTAACTATCCCTTCTCATTTTCAAAGTAATGGATTCCTTCTTCTATGGAAATTAGGAGGCACTTGTATTATGGACTTCAGCATAATTGCTTGGTACATATGTGTTTCATCTGTCGACAGTACACTTCAAACATATTAAAGACTCTTCTTCTGCCTGCAAGTCTTTATGGCTTGCTTCTTATTTCAATACTACCATTAACATGGTGTAAAATACATGTGCAAAATGGGTTAAAGAGGCTTTTTTCGCCCCCTGACCAGTTTACAAGGAACCAAACAAAAATAAATGAGTCCTTATCAAGAGGAGGCACAAACATACTCTGTAAATTAGCATACATCAGGTGCTGAAAAAACCCCAGCACATCAGCAATCCAGATCAAACAAGGATAAAGAAAGAGAATTGACAGGCTCTTTGTTATCTTTTAGAGAGGTAATTGCAGGTTTCCATATTGATAACATAACGTAATGGATTCCAGTTTAAAAAACTCTCTTAAAATTCAAGGTAACACTATTGACTCCAGTGAAGTCATTCTGGACTTGTACAGGTGGAAGGGAAGTAAATATATTTTGACCTGATTGTAATTTTTATCCTTTAATTCATTTTAAAATACCTACAGCATTTTCACTACTACAAATACTCTCCTCTTTTTTTTTTAAATTACCAGTACAGAAAAAGCAAAGGGTCACAAGAGTGACCCTTTTCTGTATGATTGCATCTTTTAATGTTCATGAGCCATATCTTCACATGCTGCAAAATGACTTATTTTCGTTTATTTAGTAGTAAAACTGTAATGTATTTCAATGACAAAGGGTTTGGTCCTGTAAAAACTTTATCAGGCAGTAAGATCACACGTAAATGCCCTCCCACACATCAATGGGATTGCTCAATAGCACCCTACTCCATCAGAAACATTCATTATATTGGGCTCTAATTTAGCCCAGAGGCACATGCTGATAAAAAAGCAAAAATGCACCTGAATACCAACATCAGATTTTCAGTTAAACCGTGACTGTTTAACTGCACTCAGCAAATGGAGTACTTTTGTCAAGAAACAAAGCTCATTTATGGAAGCTGAAAGGAAAGATCAAAGAAAAGAAAACAAGCTAATATGATTCAGAAGGTGTGCTTTTACAGTTCAAGGCAAACGATCATGGCCGCTGTTACAGCAAAACAGCAGGAACAGCACTTCCACTGGAGAAGGAGTGGATCCATATGATTGCTCGTTAGTGAAAGGGAATTGTGGGACCCAATAAAACAGGGCAAATCCCTGTTACTGGTCCAGGTAAAGGAAAAATATTATTCCACTGGGACTGTTTTTATCCTTTCAGCAAGTTCACACATACAAACTTTGCCAACTTCAGTCGTCCACGAGTTTTAAATATTTTACAGATCTCATTTTATTCTCCTTCATTTCATGGACTCAACTTGTACTTTTAAAATGGGCTTTTTATTCATGTGGGACTTTGGGTTTTGGAGGTTTTTTGTTTGTTTGCTTGTTTGTTTTTTTCCTAACCATAAGAGGTAATTGAAATGGGGACATCTGACTTTTATTCACAAATCTATTCCTATTTCAAGTGGTCAATAGGTCCTTCTTTGGATAGAAATCCTAGTAGTTACCTACCTCAAAAATGTTTTGTGAACTGTAAGACTTAATTAATGGTTGCAAAGCAGTTTGAGTACCATGCATAAAATGCTTTTCTGCAAGTACACGGTAATTGTTTTAAAAGTAATGGCCTCTCTACCTGTGGAAGGTTTTTGAACACTGTAGGTCTGTCTGTAAGGTGTAGGTAGTCTCAGTTCTGTAAATCCTGTACAAAGTCTATTCAAAGTCCTTAAATTAGGTTTTATCCAAGAACAAATGCAGAATAAATCTGGACTCAATAAAATAAGAGTGAGGTGAATCAGACACTGTATGTCCTGAGGAATCAGATACAGTGCAGTCAGCTCACTGATCTGTATCAACACATTAATGATTTATGTAGCTTTTAATTTACAACACAGACATATCTAAAATAATCAGGTAGAGGCAGGCATTAAAAATTCACTGCATGGGTCATAAAACGATTAGTTATTCAAGTGACTTCAGATTTGTATTTCATTAAGGAATAATTTTAATTTACTTTTAAACAGTTTATATACAGAGATTTAAGAACTCTTGGAAGCTGATTATGCAGAACTCCCACTTTTATGCATTCAATATATTTAAGTCCATTTTTTTCTATCTTTTTTAATTTGTTTGAAAGCACATGGAAAAAATATGGCTTGATAATTTGAGGGAGAGAAAAAACTCCTTTAATTTACAGAAAATAGTGGGTCTATTTTATTTGCATTTTTTACACATGCATGAAAACTGAAAGAAGATCAAAGGGGAGTCTGCTCTCCCTACTGATCCAGCCTGATTGTATCCCCCTTCCTCCACTATAACAAGCTCTCAACTTGGAGCTGATTGTAGCTTGGCTGTATTTAAGCAGCTGCATTCCACTCAGCTGCTGGAGATCTGGTTTCCTGCTTCATTGAAAGTGTTTATTTTCCACTGTCCTTCTTGATCACATGCTACAACAATCTGTGAAACATTAGCATGACTGGAGTCAGTTTTCACCTTTCTTTCTTTTATTTTCTTTCTTTTATTTTTTTTCCTTTTCTTGTTTTTTTTTTTTTTTTTTAATCTTTTTGCAATAAACATTTTCAGATGTCTCCTGCAACTACAAGAACTAACACAATTATGTCAAAAACATTGTCGTTATCAACCTTATTGGGGCATCAGTCTAGCTCATCATGCAGGTAGTCTTTGTGTGCTGGTTTTTAACTATTTTTTTATTCACTTCCATGTCTTATCCTGGATCCCTGTAGCTTTTAACTTAAACAGATGCCTGTCATGTGGAACTTTATTGAAGGCTTTCTGAAACTCCAGATAAATCATACTGTATGCATTGACACTGTCAACCTTGTCTGTAACCTTCTCAAAGTCAGAAGTTAGGTGGATTCCTGCTTTTCCATATTCACAGTTTGACTTTATTTTTTGTTGAGGAGATTGTGGGCCACACTCCCAGCTGATGTAAATTTCTGCATCTCTATGGAAATCAATGGAATTGTGCCATTTTACACCCTGTCTTCCAAACCTTTGCCTTCTCTGACTGAACAAAGTTTCTGTTTTTGATGCATTCTGTAAATGCCCAAGTTTAATGATGCAGTGAACATTTACTTAAAATATGGACCCTGAGATACATAAGTTATCCACAGTAGATTAATATGACTGCATCTATGTTTTTGCCTTTTATTCCCAATCTTGCTTAAAATAAGCTTTCCATATCCTTCTAAAAAATGGCCAACAACAAATTACAGTCAAAAATTTTGCATGAGATGTTAGTCCATTCAGAAGGACATGAATAATGTCACATCCAAGTCTGGTTTGACTCAGATTGGATAATGGAGAGATCTGCATTGCTTATAAGCTCCTGCTAAATATGATAAATATCTTTTGTGGGAGAGTTCACACACTTTATTTTCACAGGAAGGACAGAGAGAGAATCGCAGATTTTTCAGATCTTGTTTTTGTGATTCTCTGTTTTCATCACTGAATTTCCCAGGAAAGAAACTGTTGAAATTTGATATTTTTAATGCAGCATAGGTCTTTACACCATTATTGAGCAAACTCAAACAAGTAATATGGACTGTAAAATTAAAAATAGCTTCTGGAAATTATCAGAATTCTACTCCTTCTAGAATATCTGTTCTGAAAGTATTACTGCCAGGTTTTCTTGCTTTTCTAACCAGCAAGGATAAGCAATTTTTCCTAAAGCCATTCATGCTTTTTCACAACCAAATGCAGTAATCAGGCACAATTCTTCATCTGCTTTGTTGAGCTTGGTCCAAGACAGTCCCATCCTTGGTGTTCCTGTGAGCTGCATCTGCATTGCCAAGCTTTTGTCCTGTCCTTTATCAGCATGAAATCCAATGTTCTATTCTGCCTTTGGCTGGGACATGGGTGTAATAACCCACTTTACTGCTTATTGCCCTGCAGAGTTGTGATCATGAGATCTCCTTACTGGTTTAGGGGTCTGTCCCTGGTTTTGACAATCAGTTTTGAACAAAGAAAATGTGGTGGAGAGTGGAGGGAGGAAGGGATTAGTTTATGGAACTGGAGGAAGTATGTTTTGTCTTTGTCCTACAGTTTTCTAGCACTATCTATGCCTTGGTGCAACTTTCTGATATTTCTTGTCTTTAGAGACTCATGTAATCCATGACAGACATTCCCATTGTTCTTATGTGAAAGAATGAAAACATTTCTCATTATATTAGGTACCTTTGCTCTCACCCAGACTATTTAACGACTCATGTGAGGAAGTGATATTAGGGCCATTTGCATCATTAATAGTATTTAAAGGCATGTCCTCCAGCATCCCAAGAATTCTGAAGACAAGAGAAAGTTACTCATGGATTTTATTGTGCTTTCACTGAGACCTGTGTTCCAAAAGAGGGAACTTGTCTATTGGTGAAGCTTGCACTGTATACTGAGGATGATCACTTAGTTCTCAGTGTTTTTTACTGTTGTGTTTGATTGGATTTTTGGAAGGTATCAGACACAGAGTGCTGTGCCTCTGGTTCTCAACATCCATTTAACAGTTCAACACTGAAAAATAGAATTTGACCTTCTGAGTGCATTTGATCCAGACTGAAGCCTTTGCAGACTTGTGCTATGGCATAGTCACTAACAAGGAAAACTATCCTTCTGATTAAAAAAAAAAAAATAAAAAAAATAAATGCAAAAACTAGAGCAAAACTCAATAAAAAATAGTGTTGTAAATATGGATATCCATTTTTGTCCACAAGCCAGGACAACTCCAATACCCCAAAAAGTCTGAGAGTCATAGTACTGGTCATCAAACAAGAGAAACAGCATCCTGAAACTCCCTTGATGTGTCTATTCCTAATGTTCCTCTGTGGAAAGTGTTCAGACATTGGCAATGACCAGTAGTCATGACCAACAGTATTAAATTCAGTGCTGGACAAAATCATAGCTTTTTTCCATATGCTTTTTCTCTTGGTAAATTCTAGTGTCCAAAGATCTGTCTTTCTGAAGGCAATAGAAAAATACTGAGGCTCTTTTTACTTTAGAAGTGAGACTGTCTACCTGCTTTACTGGCATCCTGCAGGGGAAGACAGATGCTGTCTGAAAAGGTGTCTGCAGTGTATTAAACAGGATCCAGCTCAGATGTTAACTGTTGCTAGTGCTTTTTGAGAAGATAATTAAGGCAAATGTACAAAAAAACAGATCCATTTTTGTAACAACTGACCATTCCCTACAGATAGCTACACCTTTGGGCTTTTTCATCTTCTAAGCTATTGCTGCTCTGCCCTGCTTTTATTTTAAAGGAAATATCATATGAGAGCATATTTATTTGGAAAGAAAATCAAGCAACATATTCAGTCTGTATCTTCTCTCTGTTAGTAACCTAAGGACAAAGAAAATAAATGAAAGTTGGATCAAAATAAGGGACTTAAATGAAGATAAAGATAGTAGAAATTAATTTTAATAAGCTGAGGTTCTAGTCTTTGATTCTTAAGACTCAGCAAGATCAAATTCTGATACCAGTAGAAACCAAGATGCTAAAGTAATGGTGCATGACAATCCTAAGAGTATGTCAATTCAATTCTTAAAAGACAAAATCATGAGTCCAGCACTTAATAAAAGTTCCCTCTCTGGGTTGGCTACTAATACAAGTGACATTTTAATGTCAAATGATGTTCTTAGTGTAATCATAGCATGCAGTTTCTCCTTGAGTGATGAAAAACTTATGCCTTTTGTCCTTCACATAAATATTTTCAGATCACTGTGAGTTCCAGTTTTGGTGTCTTCTCCATATTGACACAGAGGATATCAGGGATCAGCCTTTGAAAATAAATATCAAATATTCACAGATTACTATGAAAAGTAAAATAAAATACCTTAGGACATTATACAAAGGTCTTTTAATCAGTGGCTTGAGTTTTGGGGATTTCAAAACATTCACAGAAAGGTAATGAGTCAAACAGAACACAGGAATTGGAGTGGAGCAGAGGCTCACTCTGTACTTTGACAGAACTATACAGAAGAGGATTAAAGAGGTAGACTGCCTATGCCATGGTTTCCTTTTGCACAACGAGATTATTTTGGCAAAAAACCCCAAACAAATAAAAAAGCCACCAAAACCCCAAACCAAAACCCATACACCTAAACCCAACAAAAAAAATTAAAAAAAAAAAAAAAACAGCAAAACTGAAAACACCCCAACAAAGAAAGCCCTTCAATTACACTTCTTTACTAATGACCTTCATAATTTTTCTTTAGATACTCAGATGAAACTCAAAAAGTCTATGGAAGTGCTGAAGATTATGGAAGCATCATAGAACTAAGGCATCCTCCTCTCATCTAGATCAGGAATCAGCATAAACAAGACCAAATGTCATATAGAACATGGGGGAAGGAGGGGAATTAAAGAAAATAAATATTTTTTTTAAAAGCACTAAGATCTGCCTTAGATGTTGCAGACTCATCACCTGGAAGGATTTCCCACCACCACCCCTCAGCCAGGAAAAAAAAAAAAGAAACCCAAAAAATTCTCAGAAAGATGGATAGATAAGTGCACATCCTGATAGAGAAGTTATAGTAGAAGTCTTGTTGCAAAATAACTTCTGCATTGGTAAAAACCTAGTTTTGTTTGGGACTTGTTCTCACATGGACCTAACTCTACTTAAGCACCTTCTGGAGAAGCCAAATAGAATAATTCATCTTTCCTAGCTGACACAGTATTGGCAGTTTCAGTCTAAATGGTAAAAAAATGGCAATTATTCCTTCATGCTGCTCTCTGAAGAACTGTCATTGCAAAAGATACTAAACAACTAAATATTCACAGACAGATTTTCAATGAGGTTAGGCCTCTTAGCTGGGGTTCGGGCCCTAAGTTTTTAACTTCTCCAGCCTTGAGTGTGTGCGTGGTGGGGCGGGTGGTGGTGTTTACTTTTTCCTAGCTCTTTCTCTTCCCTTCTTTTCCTTCCACTATTTTTTTTTTTCTCTCTCTCTAAGGAGGAAATAAGGGAACATATTTTTTTATTAATAAAAAAGAAAAAGGAAGGGGAAAAATACCAAAAGAGCAGAATTTGTCTTTATGAAAGAAAATACTGTAGATATTTTGCCAAAAAGGACACATAGTGAAAATAGATTAGTTCATTTGAGCAGTATGTGGAAAATATATATTTCCTGAAGCAGGTGCTGCGAATGAAGAGGATAGGAAGAAAAATGCCTTGCGTGGAAAGTATTCTTCAAAATGTGATTCCTCTCATCACGTGAAGAGGCAGCAAAACAGTACACCCCTGAGAGCTATAGTGTTTGCTAGCAGGCTCTCCTTGGAATCCTCATTTATTTAGTTATAAACACAGATCTCTTGGTTAACAATGTTCTCTGATTTTTTTTTTATCCTTTCAGTGAAGAGGTGAATACAAAGATAAAATGTGTATTAGGTAATGAGGTGAATCAGAACAAAAGAAAAAAAGGATCTGGGGCATAACTATGTAGCAGAAAAGATGCATTTCTATTCAGCAGCCAATATTTCTTTGTTTATGTCTTTGCTTTTCTCATCCACAGTGAATAGCAAAGTAAAGGCAGGTACTGACTTCATTTGGCAAGACAAGAGTCACATATTTCTCTAATTAATAGATGATTTGCCTGAACATAAAAGTCTTGGTCAGCCAAACCAGTTCATACACGTGTTGAATTAACAAATCAATATATCTCTGCTTTTTATTTTTTTTCCAGAAGTGAGGAAGGGAGACATTTTGGAGAGAAATCAGTGACCATTTTTAGACAAAAACAATTCTGATTACCGTCACCTAGCAATCAGATCTGGGATTATCTTCCCCTTTCCACTATCAGTAAGACCCTTCTCTTCATCATGCACTGAGACCTGTTGTAACCTAAGTGCCTGAATCTCCTCTTTCAGTAACCTGGAAGAACCAAAACAAGTCCATCAGTTACTGTACTTACACTGGGTGGGAGAGAAATAGTCAAAAGCATTGAAACTCATCTCTTAGGATAAAGGTGAATAGAATCAGCATTTCAGGTGGAGAATTCAGTAGTTCATTAGAGGCAAAATATAAGGCAAGAGACTGTCTAGTAGTTAGTGCACTCATTTGGGAAGGAAGATTGGTCATGAATTCAAGTCCATGTTCCAGTCACTAACTGTGTTTTCTCAGTGACTGCTTCATGTGAAATTCAAGTATTTCTTTAGTTTTAGGCTCAGGGATTTTGCTCTCTTACATGAGTGGTCTAGCCATCGGGAGATATGTCATCATAGTTTATTTGTAGTCCCTAGCTCTGGATAAATGACGCAGAACAACTTAGTCTTTCCACATTAGGTTGAATAAATTTCAGTAATGTCTTAATTTTAATTAGCTAAAACTCTCGATAGCCCTGGGTGTGTCTCATTTTAAGATAGGAAAGACTTTCTGGAATACCTGAGTAATGAAGGAACATGCTGATGAATGACAATTGAAATATTGTTAACACTTGTCTGCATACAGACAACCAGAATTAAAACTTCAGGTACCCAAAAAACCCATGTGTTTATAGCTTAGAAATCTGTATGCTCTAGGAAACTTCAGGGCTTTGCAACAGTAGAACAAAGATTTTAAGAATGAAAAGGTGGTTAAATTTAATTACAGTGACAGACATTAATTTGAGGATTTGAGTTAAAGTTATTGGGAATTTTCATGACACTTGAAAGGACTGAAAAGAAATCCACCAACTCCTAAGATTAATCCATTCTTTATCTCAAAAAAAGGCTCACAGGACAGATCAAGAAAGATGTGCTGACAGAAAGCCTTGAGTTTTGCAGCTATTTACCCTATCATCTCTTTGTTAGGTATTTAAACAGGAATAATTAAACACCCTCTAACAGTGAATATGAAACTCAAGTTGCACCAGGGGATGTTTGGATATTAAGAAAAATTTCTTAGCTGAAAGGACTGTTACGCATTGGGAAAGTTGCCCAGTGAAGTGGTGGAAACAACATCCTTGAAGGTGTTTAAAAAAAGTGTGGATATGACATGTAGGGACATGGATAAGTGGTGAACGTTGAAGTGCTGGTGTAATGGTGGGACTCAATGATCTTAAGATGTTTTTTCCAACCTTAATTTATCTTTGATCCTATACAACTGGTTTGCAAGCAATTTGAAGAGCTAGCAACAAACAAATAACAAAAATGAAAGGGAACATTTGTCAGATCAAGATGAAATTGTCAGCACAATGTTCTTCCAGCTCTGAAGAATCCCTCTTTAATACTGTGCTGGGCTCGATGATTCTCCGTATCAGTTACAGAAAGTTTCTTTGTATATGAAAATGTCAGCAAATCTAAAATGTATGCAGTATTAGAAACCAGGTTGATGAGAACTGAAAATGTGGTTGGGCGTGGCAACAACTTCCAAATCCACTCTGTGCTTGTAAATTTTACATTGCTATTTTTAAAGGTTGTTTATGCTAACACATTTTTTTTAATTGGAACTTGACCAGATTGTGCATATTTTACGATGCCGTCACTTTCCAGAATATCATTCACAGTTTCTTTTTTTCTAACATTTACAAAATTTAATGACTTGCCTCCTATAAAAGATATAGGCATCTGCATTTTTTTGAAATACAATCAGTTTAAGCTGTTTAAAAACAGGAGGGGGGAACATCCTGCTTGATAATTTACCAATAAAAATGAGGAAAGATATAAAAAAATAACAACAGGAACAGACACCCCCTACTTCTAGCCTAAGACTTCTGGAAAACTGAATGCACTGTGTTTTTCTGCTTTGAATGAAAATGCAGATATGAGAATAGAAGGATAAAAAAGGCTATTTGTTGTTTTTTTTTTTTCCCAGTGAAATTGTACTTGTTTTTTTTTTTCCCCCAGTGAAATTGTACTTGATTGAAAAATGAGATTTCACTGATTCTCATTGTTCAAAAACTCTTGGGGTGGATGGGCTATTATATAATTCTGAGGGAAAACTAAAATTCATGGAAGACCTGGATCTCCAGGATCTTCAGAAATCTGGCACTTCAGCAGTGCGATTTCTTATAACAATTAGAGGAACACTCTTCTACTCATTCATTTGATGATGTCATACTGAACTGGTTTGGCTGACTAGACTTTCTTTCACTAATTTTTTTTTTTTTTTAATCACAGACTTGAACATGAAAGCTGATTCTATAGCTCAGCTTCAATCCACAAAATTTCTTACTGCCCATAAAGTGAACAAAAGGTCTAGACTAAGTCATCCATGTACATTTGGCTGCGTATGAAGTGGCTTATGTTGAATCAGTAGACAGATTTTTATTTTTTTTTTTTACAACAGTCAAAATTTAAAAGTAGTGAGTTTCCTGATCTACTAGCAACAGTATGCCATTCCCAGGTTGCAGTCCAGACTTCTACATATGGTAAAAAATAAAACCAAACAGAGTTTTAAAGTTTATTTTGCCATTTGAACATTCCACTTTAGAAACTAAAATGAAGTATAGTTCCATCTTGTTTGACCTTCCTTAGGAGAGGAGAAAGCACATAATCTAGTGCTCTGAGAACTGATTTGGTATAAATACACTTCTCTGCAAACTGGAGTGGGTAACTCATGTGCCACATTCTCTACTGCTCATCTATGAAACGGTGGTACTGGGTTTCCATGTCATCTGTGAAAATTCAGCCTAATTACCAGGCTAAAGAAATACACAATGTCTTGTTTATTGTGAATTCCTCTTTAAAATCCCACTTGCACCGATATTCAGAACCAGTCACTTAAAAGCATGAGTCTCTTTCTTGTTTTATTGCTTCAAAAGCATCAGATAATAATTTTAGAACAGCATTAGCTACTGATACTGTATTAGAAGTAAAAATTTTCAGTAAATTATTTTCTCTGCCTTCATTTAAATGTAAGTCTGAGTTATCAATTTTTCTTGTATATTTTTATTACTTCTGAAGCTTAGATCAATGTGTCGGGTTTTTTTAGTTTTGGTTTTTTTTTTTTTAACAACTTTACCCAATTGTCCCTTTACCCAATTGACCTTCCTAAAAAGATTTTCTTTGTTCAGATGAATTTCTTATTTTTTTCTTCTTCTTTTCTTCATCTTTTTTTAAATGAACCTGAAGGTAATTGTGTTCATCACTGTATGCTGAATTATAATAGCCACTTTTGAGAATAGTGCTTTGTACAATGAAGACCACTTGATGATGATCTGATATAAAAATAAACCTAGGAGAATAGATTGACTGAGGAACAGTATCCCAGAATATGCACTATAACACTTGTGAGTGAAATGGGGCAGTGATATTATGAAAGACAGTAGAACTCCTTTGACCTGCTGAAGTTCTACTGTGCCACAGCATAACACAGGTAACCTTATAATTGTCCAGCTTTTACTAGTACAAGGAGTCTGAAAACTGTGAGTAATAAGGATAAAGAGGGAGCCAAACCTACTAAGATCTGCAATGCAGAAGGCAAAACAGACAAATTCTTGCCCCAAACTAGAGAAAGAGATATTGTCTACTATTTGCCTTTTGTCCCTGTTTAGAAAAGAATTAGAGCCTGTGCAGATTTTAAGTGGAATCTGATTTAGTTGGCTTGTTTGCTGCAATCCAACACGAAATGACTCCTACACTGTTTTTCCTACTCCAGTCACAGATATTAAAGATTATTTTTATAGTTTAAACTTATAAGAGGGTTCAGAAAATCAGTCGTGTTTTAGAAATACTTTTCACAGAGTAATGCTTTGCTTTGCTATGTTTCTTAATAGCAAGGGATTTTAAGCCACACGTCTTGCTTTGAAAAAAATTGAAAACTTCTCAACTGGTTCCTCCCTTCAGCTGCATTGTGCAAGTATAACGCAGCAGGAGAGACAGAGAGCTCCTCCTAGTGCCCTTCACACTAACTCTTGAGTCATTAAGGGTGCAAAGTAGCTGCAGCCTTTAAAATAATGTATTCTGAGACCCTGAGTTGGTCATTGCTTCGATCCCAGACTGCAAAGGCAAAGGCAGGTGCAGGCCCATTGTCCATGGGCAGAACCATCCCATGGTCCTAGTCATGTCAAGCAGTGGGAGGCAGAAGTGAAGTTAAAATTACTGTGAGTCTGCCTTTGGGTATAACTAAAAGGCAAGGATGAAAAGCACCATGATAAGGAAAACCAGCTGTCCTTCCTGTTTGCAGCAAAACAGTGAGAAGTTTATAGATCCATATCTTTCCCTCTCTGTCTGCTCCTCTACCAGAGTACTTAGATACCCTTTATTACAGCCTGGCAAATTTTCTGCCATGGATCTCAAGTTAGCCATAAAGGATATTCCCCTTATGTATAGGGATGGTCACAACTAGCACAGGATTAATTTGTAGTATCTGCAAGTTACCCTCAGAAAGTCATTTTCTTACAGACATATTTAAAGACAGACCTTGAAAAGTTTTGGGGTTTTGTTTTTGTTTTTGTGTTTGTTTGTTTGTTTTTGGTTTTTTTGTTTGTTTTTCGGGTTTTTTTCATTATTATTTTTACTTCAGTAGGAGCTGATGCCTTAACACCATCTGAGAGTCTTGCAGGAGAGATTTTGAACTTGTTGGCACCATAAGCCACTAAGCCCACTGGATTCCCAGGTGGTGACCATGAAATAGCATTCCTGGTTGAAAGGAATGTGATCCCCAGGGCATAAGGCAAACTTTTTGCTTGGGCGCATGTAGCTGACAGGTACACTTGTGAGAAAGTGGTCTGCAACCATAGGAAATATGCCTAGGACGTCTATCTGAGAGCAGTGCTTCAAAGTTCAGACAGTAATTCTGTGTTTAAGCAGAGATTGATGTTATTAGATGTGAGACTCTGGACCATATTTTCAGTTCTATGTATGATTTGCAAAGGCAGCTAGAAGAAGCAGAAGAAAAGTCTACATCCATAATTGAAGAGTGTCCTTAAGTCATGTGTCCTTGGAAATGTTACTTCTCAGTTCTTCTGTGAGAGTTTGTATGTTCCCAGGCATTGCACCTTATCCCCTCTACAGAGGAGATAATGGCAATAGAATCAGTCTTTTATATTCTCAAAGAAAGGTCAACATATGCCTCTATAAACCTTGAAAACATCCCTTTTGCACTTTCTAATAATCAAATGTGTTGAAAGAACCAATCAATTCAACGTAAACATTTCATGTTCAGCAGTGTATAGTCATGCAGGACAGCGTATAATGAAAAGCTCCAAAATAAAGAATGGACAAAAGTACATCCCTATTAAAAGCATAGATTTATTGACCTATTGATGTGTTTAAAAGGTCTCTGCTCTGAAACTAGGCTATATGTAAATAAGAACAATTGAAAGCAAAGGACAAATTCAGAAGAAGAATTGAAACTATATGAATCACTCAGGCTTTCTGTAGCTGGACTTACAAATTATTTTTAACCTGTGCTTGTCTCTAATCTTGAATTCTTCTGGTGTGACATAAAAAGCCAGTTTCTGCAAAAGCAATTCTTACCTAAATTAGAAGACTGTGTCTTAACACTCCTGACTGACTTGTTTTTAAATCATAAACATTTTAAAGGGCAGGAATATAATCATTTATTACTGCCATTTTTTAAACACTAGAAATAAGAAGCAATGCAACATGAATATTTAAAATTAATATTGAATAGAACTATACTCATTCCTTTAAAGAAAAAAAATAGTTGAACCAAACTAAACAAAAAATAACCAGCAACATTGTACTCTTATTTTTAAACTCCTTTTATTCATTGAAGTCCATAAATTTTCTTGCTTTTCTTACGAAGTGGACAGCATACTTTACACTCAACCCTGCAGAGATAAAAATAATACCTCAAGTGTATTGTTATGATTTCTATCTCTATTCAGGAAATAATATAGAAGAAAATATCTCTCTATATACATGCTTAAATGTGCATGCCTATTTTATAACTAACATAACTAACACCAACTCTTCCTTGGACCTCATTGCTTCAAGAGAAGCAAAACACTTGAGAAGCAAAACTTAAGGAAAAGCTTAGGATGCTGACAAATTATCTCCAGAAGATCTCAGTGTTTGTGGCTCCGCCCTTCTTGGAAGTTTGCCTTGCCCCTGCTCTGTTAGCACCCTGAAGCACTCAGTGAAAGAAAAATACACTCTTCCCTGAGGTGTTCCAGGCTGCGAGTGTGACTTCTAATTTAAATGGGCTGCAGGTCTTCCTATGGTGTCGCTGAAGTCTAATAATTTGCAGCCTTTTGCCAGCCTTGCTGTAGGTTTAGACGCAGGGAAAACATCTAGAGGGGAAGACAGCAAGAGGCAGTATCTGAATCCCTGAAGAAAGGATTTGCAGATCTCATCCTACAGAGCCCTTAGAAACTTTGTTTACAAAGACACTACAGAAACTAGCAAATGGTGGTAGTGGGAAGGTGGTGGGAATAGAAGTTCCTCAATGGATTTTACACACATAACCTTTATTTTGTTACTAACTCTTCCACTGAAATTAATGTAGGCTTAGACAGCTAAGTATATCTCCAAATCTGACACATAGACTAAGATATTTAAATGCATAAGGTATTGGGATTAGGAAGAAATACAGTTTAGAAACACACATGTCATTAAAGAGTCACTGATTTCTTACCTTTTCTACTGAAACATCAGATAACTGGCTAATGTAAAAAATGGGAGCCTGCAAAATAAAGGTTTACATGTGATATGTGATATAGGTTTACATAATTTTGTGAAAAGGTTTATATAGCTGAAAACTGTTGAACCACAGGACATGATCAAACTACTGAAATGTTCTTAAAGCATGAATATCAGCAAATGAATTTTGGTCTTTAGGCATGTGACAGAAATGTCATTCCACTTATATACATATATAAACAATTTAATTCCCCTCATTTTGAAATGCTCTACTATCTGCAGAAAGAAGTTTTACATTAAAAAGTTTAGGAGAATGTTGGCGAAAAGATAGTTTTAAACTGTACCTACTGAAGATGAGCAATGATTTGGTGGTCAGAAACCTGTTCTTTGAGAAAAGACTGATAGCTAGGGAAAACAACTTGAACATAACATATTTGGGGAGTACCAATTTATCCTGGTGTTTCACTTAGACTATCTTTCCAATGCTTTGATTCCACCAAATAAAATTTGCAGCACTCCCAGGTGACAAAAGACAAAATTCTTGGAACATTTAACTTCTCAAAGTAGCCCAAGAGAAAAAAAAGTAAAAAAGTGGAGGGAGTATGGCAAAAGACATAATGCTGAGTTATTATTAAAGTTGTTCAGATGGATTATCAAGGTACTTCAAATGGAAGAAGGAATGTCTTGCACATCGTTCAGCTTTCAGACAGAACATTCTGTATGAGATTACAAATGTGGACCAGCATTCTGGTGTAGAATTTACTGTAGTGTTAGCTATGGAGTTCAGCAATTTTAATTGCTTATCTGTTGGCATCCACCTTTTTGCTCACAAACACATTCTGTCAAATACCATCATTAACATCACTGAAGGGATACCATCTTAAACAAGAACCTTTGGAAAAAGAAGAATTCTTTTTTATTTTTTTTCTGAGACTCTTTCCAACCAGATTTGAAATTTAAAAAGCTTTCAGGACTTCTTTTCATGTTAACTATCAAAGTATTTTCTTCAGCAGTCATTTGTAACTCAACCCAAGTACCCCTATCCTTGCATAATACACCATTTTCTTACAAAATTTAGACTAGTGTAAAATAGTTAATAACACAAAGAAGTTTTAATACATAAAATTAATCTGCTAATGAATGTATAATATCAGAATCACGTGACCAGTGCTTAAAAGGTGAATCTCTTTTGTGCAACATCTAATAAAGTAAGGTATAAGGTCAAAGTTACTGGTAATAGAAAGATTAAAATCTGTAGGAAGAGAAAACCAAACACATATTTTGATTAGAAAAACTGAGAAAAGGAAAAAAGAACAAGCCTTTGAGCACATGAGGTCTGGGGAAGAAGGATATTGATTGGTGTAATAAAGTTGATTTCTTTTGCTACAAATCTTTGACTACCACAAGAACAATGATACCATTACTCCTAAATGTGTTGCAATAAGTTTAATACTGATAGCCATGGTGATAGTCCCCTGTTACTTCTAAAGAAAATAATTAAGAAAGTAACTTAGGAAAGCTAAATTTTAGAAATGGCTTTTCACAAAACAATTAAGGGAGAGATCACCTACCAAAGCAGGACATAACACCCTGTTTGATAATCTAACTCATCTCGGAAGAAGACAATTTTCTATTTTTTTTTCCATGAGGGGCTATGGACATAGAACTAAAGAAGGCAGCCCTAGATCCAAAGGTATTCCCAGCTCTAGAACAGTTGGTAAATGTGTGCTCTGATCAAGAAATCACTTTCTGAGTTTTCCACTTGGAAGGCAGACTGAATGCTGAGACACAAGCCAGTGTTTCAGCACACTCAACATTTTTCTGGAGCAAAGGTTCAAGTCCTGTGTGTCCACTCATGTTACTCATGCTAACTTAACCTTGTACGCTACATTGCTATGCAGGAAACTGTTTTGCTATATCAGTGTATAAAGAAACTTCCACTGAAATCAGTTAAAGTCGTTGTACCTGTTACAAAAGAACTCATCAGACTCTGGCCCACAAGATCAGACAAGAATGCCTCTTCAAAGAATCTTGCTGGTGCTGGTTTATTATGCAAAGCATGACCCCCAAATCTCTGTTTACATGATAGAAAAGAATCACTCTGAAGCTAATAGATTTTGCCTTTTAAAAGAATTTGCGTTACAAAAAAAAATGCATTTAAGTGGAAATAGATCTAACATAATACACATCTTCAAAAGCTGCTTCAAAATGTATTTACCTGGCAGAACAGCTGTTCTGGTCTCCTGAGTAAATAATTAAATGTTTTAAAGGAACTGCACATATACATATTTACCTGATAGGCTGGAACAAATACAGCCGATATTTTTTTATCATGCTTGGAATACATAAAAATTATTTCTGCAAGGACATGAGCCAGTATGGTCCTCATCATTTTGTAAACTTGTCCTGAAGGAGGACCTTTAAATCTGAGGTAGAGATATTTTCACAAAACAAATCATTAAAAAAAAAACACAAAAACACAAAAAACCCACACCACAAGAAAACAACAACAAAATACCAAAAATATTCTGAATACAGGTTTATTTTTTTATGGCAATTTTGGTATCTTGATTTTTGGAAATAACAATGGGAAATTCAGGATTGTCAAAATATTCTTGTTTTACACTATGAAGTGAAAATTCTCAATTCCATCACTGACATGCATTTTCTGCTATGTATGGATGTTTTCTCCGTTTGATCTGGTAACCCAGCTGTTTTTCAGTCCAAGAGGAGAGTAAGAATATAGACAGGGGAAATAAGATGGTTTGTCTTTTTATGGCTTATGACATTTCTGGCTAGTTTGGAAATGAGGAGCAGAATTCAAACCTCATGGCCACAGTGTTACAGAGGAACTGACCCAGATCATCATGCTGAACATGCAAAGGCAATTATATGTGAACTATATGAGAACTGCTCACACAACAGCAGAAGCCAGTAAAGACATGCAGCTCAGTGACTGCTGGTATTCATAGACAGCTGGTTTCTGTAGAGGCTGAGCTAGAAAATGTCATGTTTCATGAACCTGCATCCTTCACTCTGAGGATTCCAGTGAAAAGAAGTGGAACAAATCTTCTGTGTTATGCAAGCAAGCAACACAGAAGGCATTTATAGTTCTGACAATTTGGTCTAAGGTCTGGTATCATACCTAATTTTCCAGCAGCCAGTATCAAATATAAGAGGAAGAATAGAATCAATTTCAATCAGTACCACTTCAGTCTGTTTTGTTTCCTGCATTTGTTTCACTCTTGCAAAAGTTTTTTTCTTCCCCATAAAAATTATCTTCTCTACATATTAAAGGAATTCTCTGTTGTAATTATCAGGGAAAGCTTTATTTCTTATGGAGCAGCAGTTATAGTGACTGTTACATAAGGAGTAGAGAGGGACTTCTGATATTAGCTTTGGCTTTCCACCATCTTTAAACCTATACAGGAATTCACATGATTAATTGTGGATGTCTACAATGCAGATATCACCTTAAGGGCTCTGCATTGTCAGTGGGCATTTCTAGGATGCAATTCATCTTACACCAAAGTAGATATCTAAAAGAGATCAGATGAATAGTAACCTGGAAGTGTCCATTGTTCTTCACCAAGTATAATGGAAAATGAGTGAGTAGCTAAAATACAGATCTCTGTAACATTGATGTCTAATTTAGCTGCAAGTATGCCTGTCTCTTTCCTGGCCTGTGCAGAAGCAGACTCAATAGCTGCAACTCCATCCATCAGGCTGTTATGACTCACGTTGAACTGGAATTTGGCCTGTAAAAAGGTCATAACAAAGTCATAGCAAATACAATTTTCAGTCTAGCCACCTTTTTGTCTTACAGGTATGCACACTGCTCTAAGTAGCATGTACAAGTAAGCTTTTTTGTTTACCCAGAAAAGCATCAAGTAATTAAATCTGAAAAAGATGACAAACAGATGCAAGGGATTAATTCCAAACACGTCTGAAAGCCATTAACAATGCTATCTGAGCTTTTCTCACAAACCTCAAAACAAGATTGTAATTTTTGCCTACTTGTAACTTTTCTATTGCTTGAGCAGTCACCAACTTTTTAGAAACACAAGACTGAATTCTTATACATATTCTCAGGAAGGATGTCTGAAGTGTTCTTTTCACAAAGCATGTGGTGATGCAATCTTTTACCACATGTGAACTAAATATCTGACCTTTTTTATTGAGAAAACAAAACTAGCTTTAGCAATGACATGACTGTGAGCATGCTGAGGGCACCAGAACATGCATTCACCTGCAATTGTGGCACCAGATTCTGTCTGGTTCATCCCTTCTCAACAACATGCCAGGATCTTCTCAGCCCTAAGGGGGAAATGTGACTGAACAAACAGTACTTTTAAGGGGCCTTGTTCTCCCTGAATGTTTCAATTCCATAAGACAGCTAGGATATATGAAGTGGTCACTGATAAGATCTGGTGATACAGAGCTTATATGAAAGCAATAATTAAAATGCTTAAAGAAGGGACTCTCCTTATCTACTTTACCCTTTATGTTCCATCCATTAAACAGAACCTCTTATATGCATGGTTTCTTAGATGTTAAGAGGAAAAGAAGGCTTGAATCATAAGCAGATACAGGCTATGAGAGCGCTTTAACCTTATGAATCTTTACTTGTTGACATGAGTAAGAACTGACCTGTCTGCTTTAATTATGTGAGGGAATTTGTAGCTGAGAGAGGCCTCCAGCAGCCCAGAGTTAGATTCTGTCTCTGAGATGAATTTGAAGAGGTTTCTGGATTCTGTCTATTATGAATAGCAGTTTTGGGTGTGTCTCTCTTATCCATGTGTATCCCTAAAAGCCTGTGACCACCTTAGCCATCAGGTTGCCTTCAGACATTGCAGCAATGCACTGGACATTGCCACAACAAGAGTAGATCTCATTTATAGGTTGGACACTATCTCTCCTCTTGTTTCAGTCAGCCTCTGGAAAAAGGTGACTGTAGCACTTGCCTTTTCCCCTGAGTGGTGAAAATAAGTATAAAAGAACTACAGTCACAGCATCTTCCTAATTAAGCTCTTATGGAGTAAATTCTCATTTCACTTACCATGGTGTAAACGAAGAATATATTACTACTACTCTAGTTTGCATATAAATATATATATATATATAGTTGTCATAGGAAAACTAGTTTGGGGATCTTTATTTTAAATTTCAGCTTGTTATTTGTTTGTTTGTTTTTGAAGGATTATGGTGAAATTGTTGATTGGAGGGGAGAGGCTTTATTCAAACTGAAAGACAAGGAGGAAGAGCTGTGGCACCGATGAAGCATAATCACATTAATACTTTATTGCTGTATTTGTCAATATATTAGTACAATATTTTATTGTATACATTATTAACTGTTGCTGTTAAATGTTTTATGCTGGTCTGTTACATTTTTTATTTTGACTGTGATAAATTTTGATCTGAGAGACATTTTTTTTTTCCTTTGGAACAAGAAAAAATGATAACACTACATTAAAGGCAACCTATGAGATCTAAGTCAAACCCAGTAAATAAAAAAAGGTGGCATTTTTCTGCCTCTTCTTAATCTTTCCACTTCCCACCTGCTCTCTTTGTGTGAGTGCTCCATTATTTGCTCAGAAGCTGGAAGGTTTATGACTGTATTGTTGGAAGCTGAGAACTCTTTGCCTTTTACAGTATCTCTACAAAACATCTGTAAGTCCTAAGCAATGAGCAGGAATTGGTTCAAGAAGGAACTATAGATGAATCACTAAGTCATACTGTCTACAATATAAGTTTGACTTACCAGGAGAGTGAAAAAAAAAGGAAAAAAAAAAGAAAAAGAGGAAAAAAAAAAAACAACATAGCAACTACCATAACTAACATTGTAACTTTAAACTATTGAATGTAAAGTTAGGAGAAAAAGGAAAGAAAATGGAAAGAAGTGTGATGTTAACTCCAGAAGCCAGGAAATTAAAGGCAATGCTTTTGAAGGCCCTCAGCGCACATAGATCCTTAATAGGAATCTCACACCTGCTGCCATTTGAGCCTTTGAAAACATCCTCCTGAAATCCTTCATCTCCTTTTCATGTAGATGTGCCATAGCCATAGCAGTTATGGAAGGCCTGCACACCCTTTGATAGCAATGGAAGGAGGGAGAGAAAATGTAAATGGTTGTGTTGAAGGGGTTATTCAAGCCAAACAGGCACTGCTTCAGAAATGGAAATACAAAACCTTAGGAATCATAGAAAGGAGTCTAAATACTCAGAGAAACTCTTAAGTCACTTCATGTGGGGCTGAAAAAGTGGAGGCTAGGACTTTCTCGGGCTTTTCTCAGTTCTCTGTTACTACAAAGACCACAAAGCCACCACCTTATGCTGGCAATCTAGTTGCTGCCTAAGCATCCTGTTCAAGGGGGCTTGAGAAAAGCACCTCAAGGGACACCTCCTGAGACATTCATGTCTTCTGTCATCATTACTGGAAGGTGACTGCCTGGGATCTGAACAAAATGCTGCTTTGAATAGCAGTTGTTCGATAATTACTGAATGAACGTATAATAAACTCCATACGACAACAGACTTTAAATATATTTTCTCATCCTATAGGAGTTATTTTTTCTGTCAGAGAAGAAACCCACCCTACCTATTTGCTTTAGGCTGTTTCCTGATATCTAATGAAGAATTAGAGGTCAATTTATTTAGAATTCCCCTGCAGTCACGTCTGTGGGCTGTGGATACTTTTGAAGATATGTTGATAATTAGTCCTAAAGCGAAAGACTAAATTTCTTCCTTTTGCAAATACCAGCTGTCCCATCTCATCAATCTACAGCAGAATTTACCCCCCACCCCCTTTTTTTTTTTTTTTTCTGTCTATAAGGCCAGGATTTTTCCTCAAATCCCAATGGAATACTGTTTATGAGTGTGATTGTTAATTGCAATCATGCTACTAGATTGAACTGAGCTCTTGGTCATCCTTGACTGATCCATCCTTCATCATCCAGAAAATTCCTTTTCATCTTCCACCATAATTATAATATAGCAACCCTATCTAACTTAGTTCCTTTTTTACAATTAACTACTAATTATTGAATTCTCTCTGAATTCAATTTTACCTGAGCTCCATGCCCATATGCAAATTATTGTATTTTTAACAGATTGATTGTAAACTGTAATAACATTTGACTTTTTTAGATTTTTGTATGGAGAATAATTTATAAGTTATATGAAGTTTTTATTGTAAATACCTAGGTCTACATATATGTGTATAGCTATTATATGTGTGTATACAAGTATGCATGCAGTCACATATGTATGTAAGACAAAATACTTTGGTGATTATTATTTGGTGTTCTTTTTTTTTATTTTGTTTTATTTCTGTGAGCTTTTTACATTCCATAATATATTGAATGGATGGGAGGCTGGATGCCTTTTTTTCCTTTAAAGGGAGACTGAATTTTCCACATTAGACTTTAGCATTGATGGCTGTGTGCAACATACACATTCATTTAATCTATAATATTAAAGTTTACATTATTCTTTGGTAGCTGGATATGCAAAGAAGAAAGTATTTTTAAGAGTGTAATAAGGGAGAGAGGTTGGGGCTGCCACTTTGTACATGCACACAGTGATACCTGCTCTGCTCTGGAATAGTCAGGCCAGACACAGGAAGAGAAAATATCACACCAACCTGTTCTAGGGGACTTCTACACATGAGGAATGGAGGCTGCCACCTCTGTATCTGCATCAGGTAAGGTTTATCTGTCACCTCACATTTGCGTTTCACTGTGTAACTAGAGAGATGAGGGTCATACTCCAGTTCTTTGTCTCTGATTCCTGGAATAGATATGGTGCTTAGCATCCTAAGTAAGAGACAGAACACGAAACCGCAATTATCAGTGACTCACCTTCCTTTGGCTCCAGCAACAGAGGCTTGTAATTTTGGGGCTGGACACTCTGAGCTCTGCTTCTGCTGAGATATTAATGGCTGAGGATAGTACAAAGTGTATTGGCAGCTGCAGCATCACTGAAGATCATCAGTTAGTTAATCACAGTGTATGCAGTGTAACAACTCCATCCTATTAGCAGCATGTTGTGGGGGTTTTTTGCAAGAAGATTTAGAGTTTCTAAATGACATTTAGTCCTGCATGCCAAGTGCTGTATTTTCCCAAACGAATAGGCAATCCTTGCCCCAAAAAGCTCAGACCCTGATCCACAGAGGTAATTCAGCTCTTACTTTCTAGTCCATCAAGATAAATTACCTTGATTTACCTTCATGAATCTGGGCCCCAGAGTTGAAAGAAACAAAGCATAATAGGAGAGAAAGTGTGACTGTCCCCATGTTGCACAAAAGCACAGAGAAATGGATTTGCCCAAGGTCATGTAGGGCACAACAGGAACAGAATTCAGGTCTCTGAGTCCCAATCTAACATATTAACTACAGATTCTGCTTTCTTTCCCTCTGTGCTTTTATACTTTCATGCACAGTACAGAAAAGACCAAGTGCCATGTATTATCGAACCAATCTCTCCTTTTTTAAGTTCCTGACTTTCTGTTTCAAAGGGGCTTAGCAGGAAATTAATCAAGGGTAAAAAAGAAAAAGAAGAAAAAAAAAAAGAAATAAATTAAAGGAATCTATAAATGTATTTCCAGCAATTTGCAACTAGAACGTTGGATCAATACAATATGAATTAGAAAATACAATAAGAAAACAAACAAAAAAGGCATCTCTAAGTTAAAGAATGTCATACTTACATTCTCACTGTGTTAAACCCATTAGAAAAATCCTCCTCATCTGTATTATTTCCTCTCTCTTCTCACTTTAAAGGCAAACCTCATAATTTTCACTTTTTACAAATGCTCTACACTCAAACCAATTTCAATAAGGTTTTTAGCTTGTATCATGCCCTTGTAAGCCCCCTAACCTTTGAAAGCTGTTCTGGAATTTGTTTCTCATATCTATTTTTTTTTATTATTATTATTTAAGGATCATAAAGTGTAAGTCAGGTTGCTGCATTTTCAGAGACAGATGAAGCAAAGTGCTCCACTGGGAGTATTCAGCCCCAGTGCCTTGCTGTATTACGGCATATGGAGTTGCGTCTCCAGGCGCTGACATTAGCAGTCCTGCTTCAGGTAACTCATTTAGCTTTGGTGTCATTTTACAATAAATATACCATCCACCGACACAAATTAGACAGCTATTGAGATTAATTTTGAGGCACTATCGGCAACATCTTAAATCAAAAATCATTCTTTATTAGCATGCTTGGCTGTACAGTGCTCTCTTTTCCCCTTCCCCCCTCCCTTCCCTGCCACAAGAATAAATGAGCCCCCATGGTTGACACAGCGCATCAAGTGTTTTATAATAGTCTAATTGTAGCTAATGGTTTGTGCAGCTAATTAAGGCCCTATGAATTACAGTAATCAGTCAGCCTCATCTTCTAAACCAGATAGTTCTATTCAAGCGTCCCTTTAGGAAGAAGGAAAAAAAAAAAGAAAAAGGAAAAGAAAAAAAAGATAATCAGGAGAAAAAATTTGAAAAGAAAGAGAAAGAAATGAAAGTAGGAGAAAAGAGATAATAATGATGTGGTATGTTCATTACAGTACAAATAAATTAATATAACTTTTTCTTCTATTTCTTGTTAGTTGTTAGACAAATGCTTACATAGATCATTTATTTCGAGTCCTGGCATTATTGTTTGCAATAACAGAAGAGGGAATTATGGTTTTCTTATTTCTGATGTAGGATATATATTGCAATTATGGTACCTTATCAAACAAAAATATCTTCATTGGGGCAAAAGGCTGTGGCTGTGGCTGAATTGTGACTTTGACTATATCACCATTTAAGATAAAAGGTTTAATACAGAAAAGACATATGTAAGGACTAGTTGCACTTTGACCAAAGGTCATGGGTGAAACTGGAGGCTGTAAATGCAAAATATGTCATTAAGTTCTAGAGAAGGAATTTTTGTGCAAGATGGAGGGTGGCTACTTTGAGGGAATATCCACAGTGCCTAGATTTACTGCACCAGCTCTTCCAAGCTGTTTGAGGTTAACCCTAGAAAGCAGCTAAACACCCCACAAACAGTCCTTCACTGTTCCCTCCTACTGTCTAATAGCTTCATGTCTTTATGTTCTTAGGTCTTTTTGCCCTTCATAAATACATACACATCATCATAACTTCAGGTACACTAAGATGATTAGAGGGGTGGAGAACATCTCCCACAAGGAAAGGCTGAGAGAATTGGCCCTGAAAAGAGAAGGCCTGGGGGTATTCTAATTGTTTCCTTCCAGTACCTAAAGGGACTCTGGAAGAAAGGGACTTTTTGTAAGACCTTGTAGTGATGGGACAAGGGGGAACAACTTCACATTGAAAGAGAGTCTGTTTAGACAAGACAATGGAAAAAAACCTCTTCCCTGTGAGGTGGGTGAGGCCCTGGCACAGGTTGCTCAGAGAAGCTGTGGCGGCCCCATCCCTGGAAGTGTTCAAGACCAGGTTGCACAGGACTCTGAACAGCTTGGTCTAGTAGAAAGTGTTCCTGGCCATGGCAAGGAGGTTGGAACAATATGATCCTTAAGGCCCCTTGCAGTTCAGGCCACTCTCTGGTTCTAGGGTTCTATGAACACTATGTTGATCCCAAATTTAAACTGGTAATACAGATTGCCACTTCACCACTTCTTTGAGAACTTCTGAAAGTCTTGACTTTATGGTATTAGGCTCTAAGTTTATGAGAAACTAGGAACATTATGGAAAAAACAGTGTATTTAGTTGCTGAAGAAAACCCAACTAATAATAAAAATAATTTTAAAAAACAAAACAGAACAAAAAACCAAACCAAAGCACACACACCAACAAAAAAAACCCAAAAAAACAAAAAAAACCACACACACACCAAAAAATCTAAACCCTAAATAAAAACATTTTCTTTTTTTCTTTCCTTCCACTTGCATTGTGAGAGTTTCTTAATGTAGAACCACTTTTTGAAAACTTCTAATACCAGAAAGATTAGCAGACTGCACTGTCTGACTTGTTGCAATGACCCCTTTTTACAAAACCACCTATCCACAGCATGTCATCATCAGCTGTTACACATTTGCAGTACACAGTCTGGCTTTACACTTCAAAAGTTGCTGGTCCGTTTCTGTGGAAGAGCAAACCTCAGCTATTGTTTATGAACAACTCTTTCCCTAAAAGTAGGAGACCAGCATATCACATATGAAGTACTTGTAATGCATCTAAAGCTCTGCTCCAGGTAGGCAAGTGGACTGACCTGATGAAGGTCCATTTCATCAACCCATTTAAAACAATTCTGGTTTGAAATCCCTCTATTCACTGCTATTTTTGAGTTATGGTTTTCATTTACAGACTGGACTGAGTATTGCTGTTCTTATGATGAACGAAATAGGAAGAAGGATGAAAGATTCATTAAACTTATTTAATCCATGATCTACTTAATTGGAACAGATCATTTACCTCCAGAACTGGAATATACTAACATGCTACCTAGAATTGAACTGAAATCTGGGTTGATAATATTAAGCAAACTTTTCACTTTTCTTTTTTTTAACAGATTTTCCTTTTACTTACTCTGTTATCTCTTTTAGATCTAGTCCTACACTCATGTTTTCCTTTTCCTTTATATTTTTGGCTGCCACTTGCCTCAGTGCAAGATAAATATGGTTTCAGATACAAAATATGCTATTTATGCTTAGCTCATGATTTTCATTCACTGTATACTTACTTCTTGCATAAACACCCATAAAAAAATGGGGATGAAGAATCAGATCAAAAGAATGCCTGATACAATAAAGCCAAGGGTGGGGTCATGTTGAAGCTTATGCTGTTTAGAATCAGAGCTGAAATTGAGAGGCATTTGAAATTCAGATACAGATAAAATCCCCTAAGTGATTATTACTCGTTCGGTAAACTTTATTCAAAGTGAAATTATCTCCTTTTTCCTGACATGACTATTAAGCTTTCATCTCACCACGGTCACTGTAGCATTTTCTAAAATTAGTGGATTTATTAGTGATTCCCCAGTTTGTGCAGTTGGTTTTAGCTGAAGTTACAAAATCGCCTTTTATTCTCAATTTTTTCTGTATTCCTACAGCTCCTAACAAGAATAATAGTCCCATCTCTGTCCCAGATATATATAGGCTACACATGGTGTAATACCACTCTGTTCACAGGTACTATTTCTTAACAATATCATAATTAAAATAAAGTAATTAAGAAGATATCCAAAAGAGCATTGAGATATATTAACAAGGAAGATTTCCTGCACAAGAAACTTGTCTTGCGAATGAACTATCAGATAAATATGGACAAGGATATAGAATAGCAAAAGGTGTTGTAATTTACTGAGGGTCATAGAGCAGGTTATAGTAGAGCTATAAATATAATCCAGATCTCTTAAATCCCATTACAGAGTTCTGTCATTTACATCTAAAGTGTATAACACTATAAACTGATTGCACATTGTTGTTTTTACTCAAATACTAATGAAAATATGTAATCCATGCTTACCATTATTATTGCTGTATGCTGGAAAATAAATAAACAAATGACCACTGTATTCTGACTAAGGGGTCAGCTTGCAGACTGAAGTTTTGTCACAGCTGCCTTAATATATGCATCTGATAATTTTAATATAGTCTATTCACAAAGGACTTTTTCCCCTCTGGGCAATTATGAAGTTAAATGTCAGATGACTGATTCAATGTAGACAATGTAGACAGTTGGATGAAGGCTTTTGTCTATACAAATTGGCATTAAACATCACTGGAAAAAATATAAATTCATAGTCAGTTTGTTGAGATCTCCAAACTTCTTTGACTACAGTGACTAAATCTACAACTGGTAAGGAGATCACATGGGTTAACAAGGCATAGCATGAGAATTATCTTGGTACAGCAATAGGAGCTTTGGCAGAAAGATCCATTTGCTACTCTCTTCTAAAATGTAGTCAGTATTTCTGAAAAAAAAGGCAAAAAAAAACCCACCAAAATAAACCATCACAATGAGAGACATGTACTTGTGCCTTTGACATTTTCTGTTTTATGACTGAATTCAAGATTAGCTAAGGAATGAGCAAGAGAACAAACACCAGAGAAAGTGAGGATCATTTTATCTTCACTGTTAGAAGGAAGTTTCTTTTCACAGAACTTTTCATCCACAACACTAAAAAATGTATGTTACATTATCACTTCCAGGTAAGAAGGAGTTTTTAAAGAGCACAGAATATATATTCAAACTTTATTAGTATTTTTAATTTCTACTCACATCCCCAATATTATGAATCATATTGGTACAGGTGAAACAGGAAGAATTAGAAAGAAGTTATCTATAATGCCAAAGGTGGATATTGAGTGGGCACAAGAAAGCTATCGGTTTACACCTTCTCTAGAGTAACCTGTCTGTGCTTTATTCCTCACAAATGTTCAAGTATTTGAGATGCTGCATAGAACCAGCTTTGACTGAGCTCTTTTCCACACTTAGAGAAACTCTTGCATTAAAGAGGACATGTAATGACCAAAGTTCAAAATATGGGAAAAAAATAAAATTCAAGGAAGTTATTCAGCAGGTATCATTTTCTGAATATCATGCTACAAATATGTTTCTCTCAAGGCACTTCTGAGGAGCATGGACACCTGACTTGTTATTGTGTATTCTATTTTGGAAGTTATTCAAACGAGAATTCTGTACACCTACTCAGAATAGATTGATTACGAAATTCTTTTCAGACCTCAGGTTATAAATATGTGAATAAAAGATGATAGAAAAATTAGTTAACATTAGCAGAAATTACTTTTTTATTTTATCTTTTATAATATTTGATTTTGCTTGCATCATTGCACTATCTCCATTCCTTAGTCAAGCACTCGTGCTCAAACATTTATTCTGAAACTAATTTTCCCTGTTTAATTTAGTCTACCTTTCAGCCCAAGCCTGATTTATCAGAACTAACCTTAAGCTTATAACTAAGATTCCCACCTAGTGGAATTCTTACAGTTGGAAAAAAAGTAGTATTATCTATCCTAAAGGGCTCATGGATACAGGTACTTCTAAACACTGATTGTACTGAAGTGCCATGAATATGTACATCCGTTTTGTCCATTAATGGTGGGTTCAGAGAATGCTGATATTTCCATGCAAAATCCTTCCCCATAAAAACAACTCAACATGTTCTAAAGTCTTCACTATTCTATCAGAAAGTAATATAGATTAATGAATTCTGAAATCAAAATAACTGAGAATCATGCAAAAAATTAAGTTTTAAGTAACCTTTGAAGATCATCTAATCATCTCATGAACACAGAAAGAGTTGCAAATCTTGATCAAGCTGCTCAGTTTTTCTTTCAGACAAGTTTTGAAGATGTCTAAGGATGAAGACCTTTCTGATCTCTCTTAGAAATCTGTTTCAACACTTAAAAATTTTTATCATGATGTTGTTTATTGTTGCCTTATATCCAGCGAAAAATTCCCTTGCGGTATTTTGGGACAACGGCTTCCTGTCCTTTCTGTGTATACCTCCGACAGAAGTTCTATCATCTGTATTATGGCTGTAGGTGAAGGCTGGAGGAATACATCCCCTTTATCCTTCTCTTTTCCAGACTAAAGTATATGCAATATACTCTAGCCTTCTGTTTTGGTCATTCTCTCCTGAACTCACCTCCAGAGGAAGCCAAGGGACATCATCGCACTGGCTGGTGTGACCTCCTCCCCAGGAGGAAGCAATGGTATGAACTTTGCCACTTTGGACCCCACCCCCTGAGTCCTTCAGTTTATAGTCTGTCTCACCAAACTGGATTCTGACTACAGACTACCAGTCTGCATCTCCCACATTTCTTCCAGTTTTTCATCCACTTTGTAATCAAACCATCCAACCCCTATTTCTGCAGTTTGGATAGAAGGAAAGTCTTTCTGTGAGAAACTTTGGGAGGCAATTTCAAAAGCTTTATTAGAAGGTAAGTAGCATTCACTACTCTCCTCTTGACCAGTCATTTCATCATAAAAAGCAATTAGGTTGGTCAAGCATGATTTGCACATCATAGATATGTGCTACTTGTTCCCTTGTCCTTCAAATGAATGGCAGTAGCTTCTGAGGGGGTCTGGCTCCATAATTTTCCCTGTGGTGAAGATGAAGTCATAGTTCCCTGAATTATCTTTCTTATCCGTTTCAAAGATAATATGACATTTGCCTATTCACAGCCATAATCTTTCAAAGATGCTAGAGAGCAGCTTTACAATGACAACACAGACCTCCTCAGCACCTTTGAGTGGGTCCAGTCACAACTCAAGGACTTTTATGTAGCCGATTTATTTAACCTGTTTCTTTCTCAGTTCTACTTCTATATGGGCAATATTACTCTGTCTTAAACTTTACTAATAGTCATTGAAACGTGGGATTAGTCTTTGCCAATAGAAACTGAGGTGATCATTGAGTATCTAAGATTTTCCTGTAGTCTTCAGCGCCAGGACTCCTGTCCTTTCAGCAGCAAGCCCATGTTTCCCTGGCTCTTCCTCTTGCTGAAAGTATTCCTTTCTCTTACTGACATTGGCCTTGACATTCCTCACCAGTTTTAACTCCAGCTGAGATATGGCCTTCTTAATTCAATCCTTGGATGCCTGGACAATGTTTCTGTATTATTACTCATAGTTCCACATTGGGCTAACCTGGCCTCTGGCCATGCCTGCCTGTTTTGTGTAGATCAAGATGGATCATTCTGGTGCTTTGAGGAGGTTGCCCTTGAAGATTTTGTCTTCCAGGGCACACTTCAAGCTTTCACACATACCAACTGTCTAAACCTAGTCTCCTGAAACACAGGGTCTTTACATTAGTAATACCTTCCTTTTTTTCCCTTAATGCTAACTCATGGTCACTGTGGCAGAGGATAGAGCTCTCATGTTCCTGTCCATTTCTGCTTTATCCGAATAGTGAATCCAGCATAAGATCCCTCTTAGGTGAGACATTCACCATCTGCAACAAAAAAATAATTACAGCAGCCTAGCTTAAGCTTCTATGTTC
>JAWWEW010000088.1:65991642-66003242 GCA_035583185.1 Anabacerthia variegaticeps | reverse complement strand
GATGCTGACTCTAAAGTCTGGTCCAAGGCTTTTAGCCATCACTGGGCAGCTGTTTTCAAGTCATTGGATTGTGATTTGACTCATGAAATAAGGATGGAATCCTCTAAAAACAGCAGTGGGTGGGAGTATTACTTACTTCTGGAGTGTGCTGCTAGCATGTTTCTAAAATGGAAACAGAGAAAAAATGTTGTGTGAATTTCAGTTTCTGTCTGTAGGTTACTTCACTTTCCACTTCTCACATAGCAACTTTGATAAATTCACAGTACTACAAGGCATCAACAACCTGAACCAAAGTATGTTCAATGAAATTAAACAGAACACAAAAGGAAACAATGTTTCTATATAGGTACATGAAATTCATTTACTCACTGAAACCTTGTCCATCTGTACTAGCTGTCTGGGTAACAGTCCAGACTCCCTCTTGCATCATTAAGAAAGAAGCATTTCTGTAGGGTCACACAGGTGTTCTCAGAATGGCATAGCAAGTATAGGTGAAAATCTTATATAAAAGTGATTTTCTTTTCAATACCTGGATGGAATCAAAATGGTCACCTTAAAAGAGATTCCAAACTGTTGTTATGCTATCCCCATTAAACTTTTGTTGTATTAATTTTTTTTTTTTTTTTAATGGAGTGAAGGAATCCTTTTATGCCCATCAAACTCAAGTGTCAAGAACACCAGGAAGCTGGAAAGAATTTTTCCCTGTTTGACCCAGAGCACATGAACCATCTCATCATGAAAATACAGATCTAACTTACTACCAGCATTTTATCTTTTCCTAGTGCATATCCTTCTGCACAGTACCTGCAAATGGGTGCTGAATGTGTTAGACTGAAGGACAGGATATTTTCTTTAAAAGCAGTGGTGAATTGGCCAGCTGAATTTGCAACTGTTGGCAAACAAGTTTCTGAGCTATCAGAAGAATATAGTCTCCATTTTTATTGAAGCTGTGAAAAACACTATGTTGGCAAGATCTCTCTGCTTCAAACACTTAACTTTACTTTGTCACTTAAATTATCCATCAAAAGTCACATTTTCTAATGAGCGCCCTTTGATGTCTTGTTCTTCTTAAACTTGAGTATTTCAGCATGCCAAGGTGACTTCAAGGAGGAAATGCACTTAAATTATTGTTCATTTGAAGGGCTTTTCTTGTGGACAGCATGATTATCTCATCTTGTCAGGGAGGTGGCCAGGGGTTAGCTTTTGTTCTATCTTTGTCTTTTTCCCTCCATCTCTAGTTTCTTATTCATTCTCTGCCAGAATACAAATCAAGGCAAAGATGTGTGTTGGATAAAATGTCCATCATTTTTCTGGTGTGTACCTCTATAAAGCTATAGTAAACCAGAGCTGTTTGTAGCATGGAAGCACATGTGGCATTGGTGCAATCAGACCGTGGTAGTGAATGTTAGTGTATGAGTTTTTGAATTCCCACAATAAGGGTGAGAAAAAAATCGATCTTTTCTACTCTGCTAGATAACAGCTAAAAGGAAGTGTCCCACAATTCAGGTTTTCTAATCCAGATACTAGGCTACTTTGTTTAGATATAAGTTCCTACAGTAGTTGAGGGCCTTGGAATGCTCATCTAAAGCCTCAAAAATAAGGATTTATTTTTTTTATAGTCATAGGCTTTCATTTGTTTTTGAGCAAGTCATCTAGGTCCAGTTACTGATTTTATGTATTTTTTTTTCTCCCAGTAATTTCAGTGTCTTAGGTATTTTGTATCTTATGATCCAGCTCAGCATGTGAAACTGGTATTTCTATTCAATTACATGTTGTTTAAATAGATATTCAAATACATTTGTTGATAAACAGCTAATAAATATAGATAACAAGACAAAACACTAACCAACTAAGCTAAATTTACCATACAGTTCTGTGTTTATAATCCTTAGTCAGGCACAGGCCATGCTTTTACATAAACTCCTAAATTACTAAATTCTGGAGCTTCAGTTGCTATCAGCAAGTTCTAAACTAAAAATCCTTAATACCTTGCTGGCACATCCAATGTTTTACAAAACTCGATCCTACTTAAATGAAAAGTTGAGTCAGAGGGCAGTAACTGCAGTCTACATAACTCTAAATTTGCTTTCCGAAGATTCCTACAGGAAAGGTTCTTTCCACTATTTTTTTTTTTCACTGTTACTGAACTAACAAGGAAGGTACTTCCTACTATAAAATACATTGCAAGTAGAAACACAAAAACAAAAGCCCCTCATTCAATGGTGAAGACAAGTTAGATAACTAAAGGCATATTCTGGAAAACAATCATCTTGAGAAAAGGCTTGAAGGATTAAAATTAAGTTTGGGAAAAGTGACTGAGGCAAATGGGCTTAGAAGGGGTTTTAAACATGGGGCATAGACTCTCTCTTGCCCTACCATCCACCATTTTTCTAGAATGTGTTCATCTACCTTCTAATTAAATGAATAGATTCTGGTTGCAGGCTTGGAGTTAATCTGATTGTCTGACAAAAAGAAACAAATTGAAGTCTAGGGAAAAAGAAAAAAAAAAAAGAAAGCTGTCTTCTGAACTTTAAAACCAATAAACTTTATATTAAAAACTGCCACAACTTTATTTAAAATTCCGAAAAGATTGAGGGGTCTTATATATATTTTTTTTCCTTCCAACATGATTTTGAAGTTAAAAAGGTCATACTTGTTTCACCTGCTCACTAATGGCTCTGTGGCAGTAACTATAATTGATTGTAAAGCATTATTTTTTTATCATTCTTTATGGATTCAGATCCTGCAGATTAGAAGCTTCGGGGATTATCAGGCAGCCACAGTCAGAACTGAAGAATTATCACAGGATAATCTTGTACTATTGCAAACTCCCTGCTATTAGGTATCATCCAATCATTCATTCAAGGACTAGTTATATATTTGTTCAGCTGCTCTGCATTGTTAGAGTCTCCTTCATTCCCTTTCAAATTTACTTTCATGAACTGTATAAGCATTATACATGGTACATAATAAGTCTCTGCTGTAAAGAAAGAGCTGATTCTTTTTTAATTTTATTTTTATTTAAACCAAGGTCAAGGTTGAAGAATCACACCCACACACAGAACTTAAGATAATAAAAAAGTTATTTATAACTTTTCCTCTTAGTTTCCATGAGCACGCTTTTCTCACTCTCTCTTCAACTTACACTTCTAGCTGGAGAGCACCCACCTCAGAGGCCTAACACGAGTGGATCAAGAGGCATGGAAAACGAGGGCAAAAGACCTGAATCTCATTAGCTGCTGCTTTTGCTATTTCAGGCTGGCAAATTCTAGAAGTGGGGGTTTGAGAAATTCTGAAAGAAGACAGCCTGCACCCTAAAAACACAGAGGAAAAGGGTACCAATCTCTCTGTGTCTTTGGATACATCTCCCCCTTACCTTTTCCTGTGATGCCAGCATGGAAATGGTAACAGAGAATTAAGCTGAAATGTCTTGGTGACTGTACTGAGTTGTTCACTAAGAGATTGATGCATTTCTCTTCGCGTGGATGTCACTGATGACACAAATTGCAGGGCCAAGAGGAATAAGGCCTTGACATTCCAGAGAAAACCCCAGGCAATGGTGGGAACAGATTGAAAAATGACACCATTTGGGCTAATTTTTAGGTCATGAGTAAATGTGAAGGGCTTAGCACTTTCTGAAAGTCTAGAAAATAATGTCAGCAAGACCTTCCATACTCTTGTGCATGAAGCTCATTGCTCTTTTACATTGGAATAGGCAACAGCAGCCCCACGTTTTGAAAACTCATGGAAAAAATTCTCATATATCAAGATGAGCACCAATCTAACATGTTAATGTGTGGCAAATTCAGAAATTATCTTCGCTATCTCAACTGCTATAACTAACCATGTATTTTCTCACTATGCTATAGTTTCTAGGAACAATATTTTAGTCAAAATAAGATTAAGATCATATGTCATACAGATCAAGAATACATATTTGGCCAGTTACAGAAGCTCATTTAATGGGATGGAATGATAGTAAATTGCTCATTTTGTGTACTTATTTGTGTGTGCTTATGAAAGGAGGCTTTCTCATATGTGGAAAAGTGTTTCACTGCTTTTGGAAAGCACCTATTAGCATAAGTTGTCTATACACTAAGTGAGAGATTGAAGAGTCACATCTCCTTTACCATGCTCAATTTCTAAGCCTCCTTCTTAATATATGGAGAGGAGAAACACACAACAGAAACATTTTTTGGTTTGCAGAAGTTTCATATCTCCAAGCAAGAAAAGTTTCCAAGAAAATTATTTTCCCATTTGGAATTTTGAGTACATAATAAGCTAGGTGTGTGTTTGTCTGTCTGTGAATGATTGCGTGCATGCTGTATCCCATGGTGTCCTGGTTTTGACTGGGATAGTGCTAATATTTTTCTTAGTAGCTAGCACAGTAGTGCAATTGGGATTTAGTATGAAAATACTGTTGATAATGCACTGATGTTTTAATTGCTCAGTAGAGATCACTCTAAATCAAGGACTTTTCAGTATCCCAAACAGCAGGTGCACAAGGATGCAGGAGGGAGCATGGCCAGCAGAGCTGACCCGAACTGGCCAAAGGGGTATTTCATACCATGAGGCATCATGCCCAGTGTATAAATTGGGGACAGTTAGCTGGAAGTCACTACTGCTGGGGAATAGGCTGGGCATCAGTCAGTGAGTGGTGAGCAATCACATGTTGTGTATCATTTATTTCCCTTGGGTTTTATTCCACTATCAATCTATCTATCCATCTATCTATCTATCTATCTATCTATCTATCTATCTATCTATCCATTACTATTATTGTTGTTATTATTGTTACTAAGATTATTAAACTATTCTTATTTCAAGCCACAAGGTTTCCCTTTTCTTTTTTATTCTTCTCCCTATTGGATGTGTGGAGGGGGCTGAGTGGCTTTGCAGTAATTGCCAGCTGGGTTTAAACCACAATGCATTGGGCATCTCAGCACATGGTTGCACAAGGAATTGGGATAAACTGCTACTGTCTCTCATGAAAACATGTATTGTTTAATGATAACAAATGAGAAAAATATATATTTCATACAGCCTCAATTTCCAAAGAAATAGCATTGTTTTTTTGTGAGAGCTTTGACAGTGTAAGTCTAAGTGGAAAGAGAAAGTTCCCAGTATTTATTTGTCTATTTATTTCAGGGACAACTTTCCAGTAATTAATTACAAAAAAAAAAAAAAAAGCTGAACCCTTGAAACCAAAGAAAGGGACAAAATTGTGAGTCTTCTGAGGATCTGAGCATTTTTTAGCTTGCTATACATGTCCCTTGATAAGATTTATAACTTTTCACATGGAAGGAGCAGTTTCACTTCTTAAAATAGTTTTTGAATGGAAAATTATTACTTCAAACCAAGTCCACAGAGACAGGTAGATGTCTGGCCTGACTTGTGTGTACTCAATGGGTCAGCTAGGAAATTCAGTGCATTCAGTGCTGACTGCTAGGAGCCCACATTATATAGGTTACGCTAAGAGGACAGGATGAGTCCCATATCACCCTGAGGCATACTGAACATTATTTTGGGCTTCCAAGGGCTGTAATACCTTTCCTGAATTTAGACTAGTTTTTAAAAAAATTTGTTCCAGACAGATGTCCCTCCCACTGTAACAGAATGGCAGCTGCAGGTCTTAGCTGAAGTGCAGAATGGATATGGACAGTAAAATGCCTGAATGGACTTGAACTTCTTTTTTTCTGGCATATGACCAGCTATGTGCTTGTGAAAAAAGCCTGATAATAGAATGACATGCACCTATTTCTAATCTGGGAAGAACAGTTTGTCTGCTTCCCACTGCTCTGCCTAGCAATTGTGTGTGCTTCCTCCCTATTAAACAGATAAAATAACTTTTACACTTTTGTTTTTGATTTATCATTATAAACCTACAAATATTACTATTCTGGACCCGTCCCTTCTTTTCAACTTTTGCATTTCATAAAAAATTATCCACTGGTCAAGGAAGAGAAAGTTTGACAAAGGAGAATTATTAACAGACTGAAGCATCTGTCATAAGAGAAAAGGCTGGGAGAACTGTGACTGTTTAGCCTCAAGAAGAGATGGCTTGCAGGGGTCTTACCGACGGATATAAATTCCTAAAGGGAAGGTTCCAAAAAGGCAGAGTCTTTGGTGCCCAGTGACAGGACCAGAGGAAATGAGCACAAACTAAAACACAGGGGGTTCCTCCTGAATATCAGGAAATACTGCTAGAATGACTAATTATGGGCACAGCTTGCACAGGAAGGGTGTGGGGTCCTCCACACTTGGAGATATACAAAAGCCATCCAGACATTGTTGGGCCAGCCTGCTGTAGGTGTCCGTGCTTGAGCAGGGGAATTGGATTCGATGACCTCCAGAGGCCCCTTCCAATCTCAACTAGTCTGTTATTTTGTGTTTCTGTTTATCTAGAAACATCTTTTCTTAATTGTAGGTATCCTTAACTTTTGTGAAAATTGTGTGATCAGATTATAAATGTTGTAATTTATTGTCTTTCTGGGAAAAAAAAATCAAGCTATTAGTCTGAAAGACCTTATGAATGATTCATTATCAGCGTTTGATGCTGGTTAATTACATTGGTTATGCAATATAATTCCTCCTCACTAACAGTTTGACCCTGTGCAACATGTCTAGGGAAAAGAGTCTTAAGCAAGTAAACATATGCACCCACAACTTTTTAAGGCATATTTCCCCCCAGGTAAAGATTCTGGAACCCTAGGCCCTACCCTGAATTTAAGTTCCCTTTCATGGTCAAAAATTTGACTCTTTTGTAGAACTGAATGCTACTCAGCATATGAACCCAACAGTTAGGTTGACAGGCAGTCCTGTAGACAGACAGACAGACAGACTGAGTAATTAGGTATTTAATTCTCTCTCATTCAACTCCCAAGCTATCTAAACTCTCCCAGCCCTGCTTCAGCACATGCAAAATCCTGGCTCAGGAGTAAATGTTGGGTTTATTGTACATAGCTCACAGATGGATATATTACAAACACAAACTAATGTAAAGGATAGATACTGAATAATTGCCATGTGTTCTCCTGACTCACACGTAATGTAAGTGAGATCACTTTGGTCCCTTTTTTCCTGGTTGTTGTTAGTTTTGGTTCATATTTATTTTGTTGCTTTAGCTGTTATTTTGTCAGCTTCAGGTGTTCCTTTGATTAACACACAGCATGTTTTCCCCTAGTCGGTTTCTTTTTCGACTAGCTCTGTCATAATCTGTCAGGTACATTATCTTTTTATATGTAAAGGTTGTTACAGAAATATTCAATAAGCAAATTTTTAAGAAATCATATGTATATTTTTAATCTAAATACATATATATGTTTTAGCAAGGGAAAATGGATACATCTGACACTCAGACAATTGTGATACAGAGGGCTACGTATGCTCAGTGCCTTTTATACTCGCAGTAAATGGGAAGTGATGTTCAAAGTGCTGAAAACTCTTCCATCAATTGTTTAGTCACATTATGGAGAAGATTCTGTCTTATATCTTACCCCTTCTCTCCACTATCTCAAGTGTCCCCTATGTGCTGTATTCCTGTTTCATGCCTGGTGTACTGGGATCTCATTACAATAGGCAGTGGACAGAAACAGTGCCTTGAAACTGAGGGTTTTGATATGGCTCATAGCAGAAACTGATCTCATCCTGAAACAGGGATTTTACTGATTTGAATTCTGCATCTTCAAAAAAGTCTGGTCTTTTTAACACTGATATAACAGAGGTTTGTGCAATTTAGTCCAGGGTATGATCTCTTCATGGTCTGTGCAAGGTCTCTAACACAAACTACAGTTTGGGGAGGACCTCTTACATGGAGAGGTCTAGTTTCTCCATTTTCATTCAAAGAAAAGGAAAAAAGAGAAAAAAAAACGCATATATAAAGAAAACCCAAAACACAAAAAAAACATACCCCATGAGTACTTGTAGAAAAATTCCGTTCATCTTCCAGAAATTCTCTTACTAATATCAAGGCTGTTCTCCTCTGGCAAAAAGGATTCAGTGTTACAGACATTCAGCAGCCCAAGATATATTTAGAATGTTATACCAATGAAAGACAATTTAAGGGGATGGGTCAAGGAGGTGGGGTGGGGTGGGTCTTTATGTCATTTAATTTCTTTGACTTTTTTTTCTGAGAAAGAAAAATTTTGCATTTTTTAGAGTTTTGTGGTTTGTTTTTTTTCTTCCCATTCAGTATGTGTCTTGAATTGTTTGAATGCAGAGCAAAGCCCTATGAGTAGATGAACAGATAACTGCATATACATAGACTTCTGCAGAAGTAAGAGAAAATTCACTGATCATCAGTGTTCTGCCACATCCACAAAGGACTGGAGCTCTATTGAGAGTTTTGGAGACAGTAGCAGAAGCTGTTTCACTGAAAAACCCAAGGAAAGAGTTAACAGAAAGCATGCCTCCTCTCTCCAGCAGCCTTGAGCAGTTGGTGCCTTTGCCATTAAATATTTTCACATGTAGGTTTTCTATTTGCCTTGAATTACTGAAATACACTAAGCACATCTCTCCAAGGACCCAAAGCGATGGTGTAATAGGTTCCTGCTAATAGCTTGAAACTATACAGCAATCTAGTTTTAAAATACAACACAAATCTTTATCTAAAAGCACTAACACCTCACTCCTGTGTTTGCCAAGTATGTTTTCACATTTCTTTTTGCAATGCCTAGCAGGGAGGGGGTGGGTGGTGGGGAAACAGCTACAAGAGAAATGATGCATTCCAGGCAAAGAGCCAATTTAAAAAGTCTGTTCCCTCCAGTTTGCTGTCACTTGTCACGGTTAAACAAAACATGGAATAGAAAAAGAGAAATTGGCTTCAGTGTAAATGTCAACATTCTGATTAAAGCAAACATGAAGCATTCACAACTCTTGACAAAAAAAAAAAAAATTAAATTAAATTATGAAGGGTATGCAAATGAGGCCCTTCGTCTGTATGATTAAGGGTATGTATGAATTTGCATATTCTCTTTATACTATTAAACTAATGTAACAGAACTGGGTGCTCAGGAACATGCAGGCATCCTTTTTCAGGGGTTGAAGCTTTTCATCATGTTTGTGTAAACTGTGTGAATCTGAGTGTAAGTGTATCCCCAGGTGTGGGCCGTATATGTTGGCTCACCCTCAGGCTATGCACATGTGGGTAGGTAAATGTGCACTCCTGACTTTTGTCCACTCCTGTTTACATTCAGGAAAAACAAAATGGTTCTTGGCTTCAGAAAGATATCCCACTTTCAATATACAAATATGTGAATAATGTCCTCAGTTAATGTCAGCGGCAAAAAGAGACCTCTGAAACAGGGAAAAAGTAAGACTTGAAAGTAAAAACAGAATCTGGAAACTAAAAAACAAAACAAACAAACAAACAAACAAACAAAAAAAGCTAAAAAATCTTCATCACTTGAGAACACTTGAATTGTGCTGTTTTCCAAGAAAGGTAATGGACATATATGAAAAATATATTAATAATTTAAACCTAGGTGGGATATAGTCCCAGTTCATCTGTATCTTGTTAGGCACAGATCTTGGAAATTGAATTGTTTGAAACGTGCTTTTGCAAAGCTCTCGGCATGGATTCATAACATAAAATTTTAAAGCAAGTGTAATACATTTGAATTCCATAATTAAAATTAATGGGAAAATGAAAAATAAATGGGCTGCCCTGGTCCAGTTTGCTTTCTGTAGAATATATTTTACTGGTATGCCTTACTGTGTACGTGTTGTGTTTGTGTGGTACGCTTAAGTTTGGTCTGTTTTCTTTTTTCTTTTCCATACTGAGTTCTCTGCGTGATTCTATTTGTAGCTATGTTTTCAACTATTCCCTCACCAGTAAATATGCAAATACATGAAAATACTACATAAGCCACCAGACAACATTCCTTAACCAGCATTAGAAAGCATTTCTACTTAGACAAAGCAGAGTCTGTGCACTCAAAACATGTTACTCATTGCTTCAGGACACTTACTACTATCTCCCCCCTACTCCCTCACCTTAGAGAATATATATACAGAAAAGGAATCTGAGGAGAATGCCTCATATTTATTTTTAATAACTGCATTTAGAAACATAAATTCTATTTTAAAACCTGTACAGCAAATTTAAAGACTGGTGTGAAATAAACTAAGCATGTTGAAGGTGCATTAAGGTTTATCTGGATTGCTAAAAGCAATACCTGCCTGCATTTTATTTGTTTGTTTGCTACAAGAAGACTACAGTAATGGGTTCAGCATAGCACTTAACAAAATCATCTCATTCTGTCCCCTGTGTTCGTCTTCTAGAGCTTAGCTTTCTCTTTCTTTCTTTCTCTTCTCTTCATTCCTTGTAGAAAATACTATTGCCCTGCAATTAACAATATGCTTAAGTATTCAATCTTATTATTTGCCCACGTAAATAATACCTGGATAAATGGATGGATAGATATGTATTTGATATTTTCTAACCTATCTTGCCAGTAAGATTGCACTTTTTATGGTCAAATGTAAAAGCCCATGTTACTCACTATACCTGTCCTTTTCATTTTTTTTTGACCTAGAGGCACAAGGCCTTAGGACTTACAATAATTAGCATAAGGTCAAATGCTACAACACATATTATGCTTTATGTATTGGATTTCTAAGAAACCTTAAAGGTTCAATAATTTTCTTTCTTGTAAGAAGCCACAGTGTTGATTTCAAAGCCTTTTTAAAATGACATTAGGCTCAGATGTTCTACTTTCCTTCCCCAAAATTCTTGTTGTACTAGCATATTTGCCCCTTTATGAAAAACACACTTTCCTTCCCCACAATATGGAGAGAGAAATGCACTCAAGCAGGGCCGTGGGCAAGCCAAGCTCATAGCCTGATTGAGTGAGACCTGGTTGCAAGTTTGATTCTTGAAAATTTGCAGAGCTCCAAAGACTGGGGGCTCTGCATGGGGCAGGTCTGAATACAGGCACACAAGTCTGAAAGACTGACTAAAGTTTAGATTTTAGCCATAGATGTTAAATGGACTTCAATCCTGCAGGCAGTGAACAAGAACATAAAGCTACACTTTTTTTCTTATTTTTTTTTTCCCTAAACTATTGACTTCTGCAACTCTATCCAACAGATATGGAAAGCCATGACTATTACTAGCAGTGAGATTATTCCTGTGCTTAAATTAAGTCTGATTTAGACAGAACCTAGGTTTAATCACTGATTCAGTGGTGGCTGCAATGACACCGTCAAGTGGGAACAGGCATAAATGCAAGCTTCCTAAATTAGACATCTGTAATATCCTTCCACTGACTTCAATAAGTGAAGGGTTGGCCAAGCAGCAAGAGGAAAACTAAAAGAATTGTCTGGCCATCTGTCTGAAAACAAACCAAACACATGTTTTTTATCAATGGAGAAAAAAATTATAGGACTCACTGAGATTAACTGTGGTTGTAGAAATTATTATCTCCCTTTCCCTCACTACCATAAACCAGATTACATAAATTCCATCAGTACAAATTAATTACTGTGATTAAAAAGCAAACTTCATCACAGGCAGGTGATAAACTACTGATTTACAGATTAAATGAAGGTGTATGCTTGTATATATTTGTTTGTAATTTTTCCCATGTATGCCTGACCAG
>JAWWEW010000088.1:65923928-65934618 GCA_035583185.1 Anabacerthia variegaticeps | reverse complement strand
TTATTGTTATGCCTTGCCCAGAGCTTTGTAGTTACCACTCCATGTGCACCCTTGCACTTGTGGGGTTTCCCAGAAGTCTCTCGTGAATTCCATTCATGAATTTATCCAGGTAAGTTTGCTTGGAGATCACTCCAGGAGTGAGTTTCCTCAGGGTATTTGTAGTACTTTCTACTTCAATTTATAGTTGAAAATACCATGAGAACAATCTATTTCACAGCATTTTCACATGAAAATGAAACTTGAAAATGAAACTTAAAGATGAATGAAGCTTTTTCTAAATTGGACAAAATTATGTTTGGATCAAGTTCAGTTTGAAGTTTGAAGGGTGAGGATAAGGAGGATTTATTTTATCCAAAGAAATTGGTTTGGTCACCCTCATCTATAGACTGCACAATATTCACAATATCATGTAGCTGGTTCCTGTATAAATAGATTGTACATTTACAAAGAGAAGGATTAAAACCATCTTCCTTAATTACATCCTATAATTCATACCAGGATAACCTTGTAAGAGATCAAACAGTAATGGGGGCAGAAAGGGCTTAGTGCACTGCACAGAAGAATAACAAGAGCTTGCCCTTTCCAGCATATAGTCTGCAGAGTCGTGCAGGACATGACCGCTTAGAAACTTAGAGACAAGAGGAGAGAGAGGGGACAATAACTGTTGCAGGGCCTGAAGCTGTAAATGTTTATTCATGTAGCAATCAATTCTAGCTAGCTACCTCTGATGCAGACACACATACATATATGACCTCTCTGTACCAGAAGAGATGTCAATAATTTATAGGCTTCTCTACACAACATCTTTATGAAGTAGGGTGTTTATTCTTCTGCTCCTCAGAGTGAGAGGCTAAAGTGCAATGATACTAATACGGAAATTCTTTCTATTGTCAGAAAATTATTCATATCCTCAAGATACAGAAAGGAATTCAGAACTTTACAACATCAGTTAATTTCTAGATTCTGAGGATTTGTAATTTGGAGGGGTTATAAACACTGTACCATAAAATAGGGTTAAGCTTACTCTAAACTGCTTTTTTGGTGCCTCCAAGTCTGTTTTCTTAACTGCAGTGAGAGTGGATCAACTCTTCTATCCCACAATTGACTTGATTCCATAATGTGTTAATGACAGAATCCTCCACAGAGTGGATGATGCATATTTGCTTTCTTTTGGCTAAGGATCCCATAATTCAAGAGTGTTCATAAGCCAAAAGGGAAGCATGTGAAAGCTTTCTCGTTGTCACCTGGAAAAATTACCTGGTTTCAGAGTAGTAGTTTCACTGTCCTTAGTACCTGTATTCCTCCTTTGTGCAGTGCAGTACAGTTCAAGCTCAGTGTAGACCAGGTGAGGGCACCTGGCCCATTTATTTCAAATTCAAAGAGGCAAATAACTGATTTGTATTTTAAAGCTCATTCTACTTCACCTCTAAAAGACCACAGATCTGTCCTGAAATTAACACTGCAATTAACAGTTCAACCAACATAAGGTCTAAGCGTGCAAAATTAATCTATCAGCACCCTTTGAGCAGGATTTAGCAGAAGCTTCTGCAAGTCTGTGCAGTGCTTGTGTTGACCAGCTATGGACTTCTATGCTGCAGTAGGAGACAAATCATGTCAGTGCATCAGGTTCTCCATCAGTCGTCTTCTATCAGGAGATATCCCAGTCTTCTGATCTTAGGCAGATTGCTGATGTAAAGTGTCAATTCAGACATTTTTCACCTTAGAGACGAAAGAGAGTTTAGATACATTCCTGGAGTTAGTTTTCCTGTTGACTAGCTCTGCTCTGCTGCCAGCTCACCACATGGGCTTTGTAAATTGCTGAGTATAAAGTCCCTGCACTGGGAGACTGCAGACCTGACACTTGGCTTACAAATCACTTTGCCGGAAAGAGGTCTGAGATTTATCAAAGGTAGTCCAGTACTGAAGCTGGAGAATCCAGTGGGTTCACTGTGTACCTTATCTGCAGCAGCTAGCCTGGAGTCACACAGGAAGGCTGAAAGGAAACAGACTCGAACCTGTGTGCTTGACTACCTTCTATCCCAGAGAAGGTTATAGTCTGAAAACACTAACATTTCTATTACTCCTTGGGGTAAAGATTACGGAAACCTTTATTTGTCCTTTTTTATTTCAGTTTAATATGACTTTTTTTCTTTTTTTCCCCCCATCCCCTGCCACTTCCACAGCATCTCAATGAATCGCAGTTTTGTGTCTCAGCTTCTCCATTTTATGTTTTCTTTTTACTAACTGGTGACAATGATTCAAACCCAGTGTAATTTTCTTGAGATTTCATTGCTTCAGATGAGAGCAGAGGAAAGGACTCCAGCTGTTTATATGCAGTATGTAACAATTAAAAATTTAATTTCCAGAACCCGTCTGCAGGTGTGGTAACAGTGCCAGGAGAGTGAAGACAGGTGGTTACAATGTCTCTGGGTGAATATTCTTCTTTAAACCCCTATACTCAGCTTCCAGAATAATCAGATTGTATACCAGCATGGTAATGTGCTGCTGTCCAGCTTCTTTCCGGTGAGGGTCCACTAGCTATCGAACATTGGAAGCGTAATGTACCAGCAAAGTAGCCTTATTTCCTCAGGTTAAACCAGATGAGATATCTTATTCCTCCCTCAAAGGATGCATTTTTCTCACCCAAATAATTGCTCTAGTCCAATGTAAATCACTTTTTTGTAATATCTTTATTCAAAACAGAATGGAAGAACTGTGTGAAGTCACCATTTGACTTGTAAAATGGCAGCCATGCTTCCTTTAAAATAAATAAATTATAGTTGTTGTTGTATTATTATTATTAATAATAATGTTGATGATCCACTACTTCTGATCAGCTAAAACACACAGTTTATATCCTTTGTTTCCTCCCTCTTCTATTATTCTTTAGAAATTTGAACACAGACAACAAATGAGATGATACAAGACACTCCATTTCTTAATATGCTTCTCTCTAGTTCAACTTTCTGGAGTACCCTAATTCCCTCTGTGTTGACAGAGTGTCTGTCTTTGTGTCATCAGCAGTCTGAAATAATGTACTTCTGCTTCCAAACAATGAAAAGGGAGCAGTGGTTCTAGCCTATCTGATCCAGAACACTGTTGCCCTTCCATAATAATTCACCAGCCATCTCTTTACACATTTATAGCTCTTCAGATAACTCCTCAACTAATCCCTAACCCCTCTAGCTTTGATAATAATTTCTAGCATAGACCATATTAAATGTTTCCTTGAACTTCAGGCAGATTAGATCTATTAAATTTCACTTGTCTAGAAAAATCAGTTATCTTATGATGGAATGGTATCAGTTCAGTTTGGCAGTCTATCTTTGGTAAAACCATCTATTTTTTCTTATCTTTCTATCTTTAATATTTTCTTTCTAAAACCTTGCTTACTATTAAGTTTGAACCCATTGGTCAATAGTTTCCCAGGCCAGGGATCTGATTTGAAAATAACACGATGATTTTTGCTTTCAGAGAACGTGCAAGAAATTCCTCCCAATCCAGCCCAGCTGAGATGGAACAATCTGAGCAACAAAAGTGACATGTCTGCTCCTGGGACAAGTGATGATCTCCTCAAGCACAGGTGATCATGAAAAACACTGGCTTTTCAGTGTCAGTTGACTGTCTTTTACTTATGCAGTTCATGAACTCACTCCATAGTGTTCCTCTTCTCACTGCCTCTGACTTCTGCAAAGGACTGCTGCTGTCATACCTGATTCTGCCTTGTTTGATTTCAGACAGAGAAAAAAATGAAAAAAAAAAATGAAAAAAAAAATAAAAAAGGAAAGGACATAAAGAAAGGGGAAAAAAAGGGACATTAAAAATATAAAAGAGATGGGGGAAGAGAAGAAGGAAGAGTGACAGAAAAAGGGACAAAGTATTTAATTGAACTGAACCTTCCAGTTTCAGTGAGCTTTATGATCTATACACATTGGAAATATTTTACATCTCCTTCTCAGGATATGTCCTAAATAACACATACTTTTCTGCTTGGTTTTTTCCTGGGAGTTTTCACTTCCCATACTTGCAGCCACCCCAGTTTAACCAGACATCTAGATGCTCAGAGAGATCCTGAAAGATGTTTTTCTCTGACCCAAAGATGGCTTAACCTTCACTGCATCAGTCAAGGTTGTGTGTCTGCATCAAATTGCAAACCTCTCTTCTTGCCTTTTTTTTTTTTTTTTTTTTTTTTAACAACAGCTTTCTAAGTTGCCCTGTTCCCATGACACTATGATGAGTTTTGGATCATTCACGGTGTTTAAACCTTTCAAGAACATTTTCCACATGGAGAATCCTTTTAAAATGAATACATCATTGTACATGATTATCCATGCTTACAGGAACAATCAGAAGAACAATATGTCCTGTTCTCAGTGCTGCCTGTGAACTGCACTTTCTTCTTCCTGTTTCTTATCCCTCTTAGCTTACTGTAATTTGTTTATCTGAATGGTTGCTGGATTAGAAAATATATGTTGGTAAATTGTCCATCTACAAGCCATGAAATTTTACTTTGATGAGAGCCTGTACATTTCAAATAGATTTCAGTGTGACTTTGGGGCTCTTTCTACCCACTAAACCATCATGGAATCACAGTATCACAGAATCATTTAGGTTGAAAAAGACCTCTGAGATCTTTGAGTCCACCACCTGCGTCAAAAAGGTTGCCAACTAGAACACTAAGTGCCACATCCAATCATTTCTTGAACACCTCCAGGGATGGTGATTCCATCATTTCCCTGTTTAGTCCATTCCAATATTTAGCAATCTTTTTCGTGAAGAAATTTCTCCAGATGTTCTATGTGAATCTCCCCTGGCACAGCTGGAGACTAGTCCTCATGTCCTGTCACTTGTTGCCTGGGAGAAGAGCTTGACCCCCACCTTGTTACAAGTGGGTGATGTTTTTTTCTAAAAATAAGTGCTTTCTTAACTACTAAAGAACTTCTTGCATAGGAATTTTCCACTGGTCTCTTGTTGTAACCATATCATATATAGAAAACATTAAGGGGTTATTGTTAACGGAGTTGGTTACTTCTGTTTTTCTACTTCACTGCTTGTATGTCTGTCTGCATTTATATGCATAAAATAAATCTGCAAAATAAAAATTTCCATTGGAAATCTTTTCTAGTAGTAAAAAATTCAGAGATTCAGCCTTCTGGTTTTGACATACAATGTTTTTAAGCTACATGTTATTTTAACAAAATACTGTTTACACTTTTTATTTTTTTTCCTCCAAAGAGAGCAAACCTACTGCATGCAGCCTGCCGTCTTCCTTCAGGCACAGAGGTGTTCTCAATGTTTTTCTCCATGTTCTAATATTTCTACAAAATGAGAAGTTCATGTGACAACTACAGCTAAGTCAGTGTAAAACTTGCATTCAACTTCAAGTTCACAGTTCAATGGAAACAACACTCAGCTTCAAGTTCCTTATAGTGCTGGAGTTTTTCTTTCAAAATCATATATTCTTCCTTGAGCAATAGCAGCAGTTCTAATACATACAGTAATAAAAAAAAAAAAGAAAAAAGAAAAAAAGGAAAAAAAGAACACTTCATTATAAGATATAAGTTCTGAAAAGGTTACACATTCACTCCAGTCGTTTATGCTTAATACCTCCGCCAACAAATGGATATCTATAATTACAAACATATATTTTTCTTGTCATGTTATGGTGTTGAGGGATTTTCCACTTTTTTGTTTTGTTGATTTTTTTCCTTTTTTTTTTTTTTCTCATTACTCCTTTATTTGTATTTCTTTTCACCAGGTAGCAAACATGGGAAAAACAAAGCCCCGTTCTTCAGTACTTTCCTAGAAATCTTAGGCACATATATTTATAAATGTCTGCATAAATAAACATACACAGACACACGCGTGCACATGTGTGTGTTTGTGTGTATCCCTATGAAGTGTCCTATGTATGATCTGTAGTCATTAAACAGGGCTTATGAGCATTATATTGTTGACTAAAGTAAGACCTAGTTCAACAAATTTTATACTGCTAAAAGCTATGTGTTTGAATAATTAATTTTGCTTGGTTTCCTCTATATTGAGTGGGAAATGACTGCAGCTGATTCTTTATGCCAGATGTCATAGGTATTGACCTTAGGCCGAGGCTATGGTTATCCTGAAGAGTCTTCCTTCATTTCAGTATGTACTGAGGACATGAGTGACTCAACAGCTCATTTTTTGATAGCAAGGCTCAATTCAGGTAGATGCATATTTAAGTACAAGTTTCACTTTAACAGGGAAGATGTTACCATGAAGTTACCCCATGTTAGACTCTGCTGTTTCACTTCATTGTACGGGAGCTTGAAACTGAAGATTTTGCTCACACAAGTAAATTGAATTGCACAAAATGCTTTAGTATTCATGGGATTTGTCTCCTTGTTTGCTGTGCAGCATCACAGGTCATAGATAAAAATCAAGGCTGCATCCCCATGATTAGGGAAGTGATTTTGGTGTCCAGACACTGGGACCTTCTGAGAGAAAAGGCACTGTTTAAATGTGAAGATATCACTGATAGTTATTATCAATAATAATAATACTACTAAATAAAAATCTGAAAGAATACTAGTATTCTGGTGATGAAAAAAATATTTAGCCCCTGGTCTTTTCATATTAATGAGATTCGATTTTTCAATCAGTATGAAGGACATCACCTGTGCTCCTTGCCTCCAGGTTTATCTACATGGGTGGAATAGATTCTGAAAACTAGCACTTAGAGAACTTTCTCAGAAAGATATTTCCAAATGTCAGCATTTTCTATTACTTTGTCATTGACTTCTAATGTGTTTTCAGAATGATTTGGTCCTTTCTTGGGTAAAGAAGAAAAATGGAAATCGAAAAAAACTTATATCATTCATTATTATGCAGCTTTCATATTGCAAAATACAATTTATAGCTAAAACCTCACCTTCCTTTCTGCTGTGCCACTTCAAATGTCCAATGCTAAACAGAAAGTGCTATAAAAATGTCTGCCCTCAGTCTATGAGATTCAAATAATTGACAATAAAGTGGAAAACTGTTAAACATGTAACCTTGGCACAAGTTCCATGGAATATTTATTCTCTCGCTGTTGTATTCTTTGGTTTGCTTGGTTGTTTTATTGGATTGTATTGTATCCAGTTGTGCCTTGCAGCTTCTATGCATGAGTCAAATGCCTGCGGTAGGACTCATGGCAGAAATAAAGCAACAGGAGGCGGCTCACAAACACTGAACGTATGTGCTATGGGTTGCCTTGAAACTTCAGGGACCTGTAGCTGTCTGCTCTGAGGGGCAGGATTGCACCACACTACCTGGGAGAAGACTGCAGAAATCAAGGGAGGCTGGATAGGCACAATCATTTCCTGTTGCCTACCAGTCTGAGGCAGAAAGTTGCCCCCATGGAGTTTTGTTGCTGATTTGTGCTTGGACAGCTTCTCCAAGTGATGAGTAAGCTCAGGCTGGAGCCCAGATGGCTCCTCACTGGGTGTAATATTGGGTCAGTAGCTGCTGCAATTCCATATACAAGTGCAGCAACACTCAGTAGGGCAATGGGGAGTGTTTACTCTTTCTTCTCCCATGAACACACTTTCCTGTGAGTTTAAATATTGCCATTGCTGCCTAGTCATATATACCTCAAAAAAAAAAACAGAGGTGGAAATAAACTGAATCTGAAAGAATTATTATGCTTGAAAAGGTTTTAAACATCCACTGTACCACTTGCTGCTTTCTGGATTTTAAGCATCCACTGTAGTGGTTGCTGCCTGTTGTTTCTGGATTTTAAGCATCCAACATACTGCTTGTTGCCTGTTGTTTCTCTGCCTTCATGATTTTTTTTTTTTTTCCTTTTTCCATTGTAAGACTGTGAATTACTATTTTCCCTGGAAAACAAAACTCAACATGTAACACTCTCAGAAATAATATGTGAAATATGATATTTCAAAAAATGTGGCTTTTTCAGTTGTTGTTGCAAAAGTCTGCAGTGGTTCAGTGTAGACGAGAAAAAAAACCAAGCAAATGAACAATGACAACAGCAGTGACTAATGGACAAAGATAAAAATAATAATAACATAAGGAATATAAAGGAACCTACTAAGTTCAGTTAGCATAAACAAAGGTCCTTATGCACTGACTTCACTGATGTTGAGTGGGCTAAGATTCGCAACACAGATGAGCTTTTTAACATCACTCGAAATGGAGTGTTCTCAGTATTCTTAACCTCACAGTAAATCTGTGCTGGTACACTGTTGTTTCCATGACTGGGATCATCTTTGGTTATAAGGGATCAATCCCTGTAAGACTGATTACAATGCACCCTGAGCAATGACCTTCAGAAGTAAAGAAAAATTTACTTTAACCAGTATGCATTCTACTTCATCAGGTAGTCATGGAAAATCCATCTCCTCCCTCCTACAAGTAGCTTTAGATAGCTAAATCAGCTAGAGATGATCTTTGACAGGAATTTACTTATGTTTAAGTGCTTGACTTTGCAATCTATCTTTGAACATGAGGCGTAAGAAGAAGGGTTAGTTTATCCGTCTGATTTTATTCTGTTGTGGTGGATTTGTTTTTTCTTTTTTTTTTTTTAATTATTTTTTCCCACTTTTTGTCCTTTTTCTTTCTTTTTCTCTCCATTTTGGGGACAACATGGGCTATTCACATAGACTAGTACGGTTAATTCCCAGCCTTCTACAGTGATGGTGAGAGCTATGTCTCCCTGCGGGACAATTCAGAGTCCAGACAGCATTCCAAATCACCCTCTGGAGGTTCTTTTTCAATAGGCTTTTCCATTGCCTATTGAACAGAGACTGATACCCATAAGATTAACATTAACCTTTGTGTATTTTATGTTTCCCAGCATGAAGTCTTTGTATCTTATTTAAACAATGGAACTACAAATTATTTTTATAAACTACCTCAAGAAGAATAGGAAGCATGTTACGTGGCAAAAGTTTTCTTGTTGAAGAAAATTTTTGTTTCTGTTTAAAGGATAAAGCTTCAGTTTCCTTTTACAGTCAAAGGAAAATACCTTCTTTTTTTATAGTAAAAGGAAAATATCTCCTTTTCCTCAAAAAAAGGGGAAGTAAATGAAGTAAAGTAGAAGTGGCTGAGAAGAGGTTAATAATGAGAAAAGGTTAACACAGGATGAAAATGCCCAATGCAACACTATAATTTTCAGATCTTGCTTACTTTTCTCTTACTATAATAGCACTGTAACAGCAGTTTCTAACCCATGTGTCAGGCAAAAAAATACATCAGTGAGATCTCCTTTGACCAAGTTAAAACTTTGATTTCACAGTTTCCTAAAACTTCTCCAGTACTATATTTCTAGAAAAATGTTAAACCAATCTTCTTGTTACAGAAAGAGTAAAAATAAAGAAGTTCATCTGTTTGTTATTATGTATTTCTTTGACCAGCATATTTGTGTCTGAGAGTATTACTGCTATAAGGACCCTCTGGCAAGAGATTGTCTACAAAAAGGACAATGTAGCTGAAGGCCCTGAATATTATTTAGTATTTTCTTACTCAGAAATTTCATGGCAAGGAGAATCACAGCATATGGAGCTTTAATATATGCCAGATTCTCACGGTAACTCCTTCTGCTTTGACTGTCTAATCATACGTACTTGTTCTCTTATGGGATAAAGTGATTCTATCAGCAGCAAAAAATCCTTACAGCACTAAAAATGTTTTTGCTTACCTTTGACTTAGTGTATGCCTTACCCCTCGATCCACTTCTTTTCTCTTGGTAGGTGAATATGAGAGGATTCATGACAATGTGGCAGTGTCACAGATAAAAACAGACTAGGTGTTACACATTTTACAGTGTGACTTAGCTAGACTTCAGGAACCAAGTCACTCAATGCAACTTCATCAGGAACGGAATTATATTCTTGGCACACTGTCTTCATTTTTAAAAGCTGCCCTCTATTGTGCTTGTGCAAGGCTCCTTCTTCCTGGGATGCAGCATGAGATATTTTGACTGAATATCTTGCATATGTAATGCTCTGCTCTTTTTTGGCTTTATTGATCAGTGAATCACAGTATCCCAGTTGAAATATACAGCATAATATTTTCTTTAAATAAGGACAAAGTATACTGTTTACAAAAAGGAATGCTAAAAGGCAATAATTATAACAATTTTTAAAATTCTGCTTCTTTTTGCTGCCTTCTTACTCAATTAGGAAGTGGTGTTTCTCTGATAAGATGGAAAAGCCAGTAATATGATAGGAAGTCATTAATACAATATAATCACAGCCTAAGATCAAACTCATCTCCTGTCTCTTTACCTTGTCAAGCGTTTCAATATTTTATGTTGTAATATGATGACCAGAACTGATCACTGTAATCTAACTGTGGATCTGACTAATGCATTGTATAATCAAAGATTTTCATCTGACTTAAATTCATTTGCATTTTCTTGCTCTTATTGTAAAAAGGCACCCCTAAGACTTAGTGTGGTTAAAGATCAAATTTCATCACAGTTTCTGTTCTGAAAGGCTGTTAAATTCCATTTTGGCCTTGAAAGTCTGAATCAAATGTTTAGGCAAATTTGCTTTTTCTCTCCCTTTCTTTTCCTGACTGTCATAGATTTTTATCCTTTCTCCTGCTCATATTTCATTTATATATGTATGTATATATTTTTTTTTAAGTTTGCATATTTATTTCCAGAAGGACATGAAGGAAATATGAGCAAGTGCTCTTTATCTCCCTC
>JAWWEW010000088.1:65906911-65923828 GCA_035583185.1 Anabacerthia variegaticeps | reverse complement strand
ATTTTTAGAAATTACATTTCTTTTATGCATTACTATTAATTGCTTTCTTTTGACTGGTAACAACAAAGGTTAGTTCCAGATAATGAAAAGAAGAACTAAAAAGACTATGACCTGTACCATCTCCCCTTTCTCCAGATGATATATGAGGCCTTTAGAGAAATTAAAGTCCTGAGCAAGCCTAGTTAGTCCCCTGAATATTGGTGCTGCCCTGGAGATCAGCAAACGATTCTGTTCCTAATATTTGGGTGGATCTATCGTTCTCTAATAAACCTCCCAGACACCCAAAATCCTTTTCAAAAGCTGAAGATGGCTTTTTCACCCTTTCTTGGAATTATTTGCTCCTCATATCTGAATTTAACATTGTTACAACACTTGTTAATTTAAATACAGTGCCAATAGTACTCAGGCTTTTGTTTGTTTGTTTGTTTGTTTTTCCCTTTAGGTTTTCTTGTGCTGTGCATAGGAGCTGAAAAACAGGTTGTGAGGACTCTAACCAACAGCCTCTTTGTTGTACAGGTGGATTACAAAGACAGCAAATCCTTAAGCCCTCTACAGGGCTGTGGGAGGAATCGCCTTGCAAATATTTTTGAGCTATCAATCCCAAATCTTTGCCATGCTGAGTTGCAAGAAAAAGTGAAACTCATAAAACTAGATTATTCAGTCTTTTTAGAATCAATCAAATTATTAAACTAAATTGTTTGAAAATGTTTCATTTATATATCAAGCTTTTCCTTGAGATTTTTTCTGTTCTTATAATTTTGAATTTTAGACATGCACAAGAAAAAATGTGTCCGTCTTTGCTTACAAGTCACGAAAATGTCATGGTTTTTCAGTTCCAAAGCTTTTAAAAGAATAATACAGTTCTGTTACTTTAAGTGAGGAACTTTTAGGTACCTTGGCAAAAGGCAACTCCAAAGAGAATCTTCCCCTGATTTGGGAATCTACAGTGCTATTCCTAGAGTGTGTTTTTGATTTTTTATCATAATACAACAGATGGAATGTTGGATATTTTTATAACTGCCCTGGCAGGACAGTTAACTTTCCATAGGTGAATTCAGAGTATTGACAAAAATTGCAGGTCAGAACTGTCAATTGACTTGAGCTATAGCTCTGACCTATTGGTTTGAGTAAAACAGCTAAGAGCATATAAAGCTGAATACAAGCATGAGTGCCTATGGCAGGACACCAGTCACAAAACTTAGTAAAAGGCATTTATTTAAATCCTCAAAGGAAATTTGAAAATACATACAGGGTACACTAAATCAACAGTCCGTTACGGTTTCAAGAGTTAACACTAGGGCCACACTTTCACTTAGGGATTGTTAGACCTTCAAGACTAAGATATAGAAATAAAGGAATAATGATAGTTTTATACAAGGGCTAAACAAATACAAAAATATGTCAGAAAATAACTCCAAATATTTATAACATTTAATAGAAAACTATAATCTTTCTATAACTTGTTTTTATCCTTCCTTCTGAGTTTTATAGAAAATATATAATTTCCTATTTAACGTTCAAAAACAGTGCAGAAAAAAACTAAAAAAAAAAACAGATAAAATGTTTTTATCCCCTGTTACATTCTCTAGGACTTTTTGTTTCTGAAATGGCAATTTTTGTGTTTCTCAGTGCTAACCTACTGGACTTAATAGCAGAGCTTCAATAACATGACCAAGAACCCTGATATTTCTCTACTTAGTCACAATGGCACTTTAGGTTAAACAATCATTGGCTCAGTTGTGAAAAATGAGATAAATTAAAATTATTTTCTTCGCAAGGACCAAAGACCTGGCAAGTAATATATTGAAGAAATTTCCTGGACATAATGGGTTACATTAATTTTCAACTGCAAAACAATTCCTTCAGCATTATTTTTCAAGCAAAGAAAAAAAATCCACACAACTTGCTATTTGCTCTATTTATTTCTTACTGAAAAGTAAAAACACATTTCAAAGAAGGGAGTAGGAAAGGCATATCAGAAAATATTACAAAAAAAAATAATGTAAAATATTTCAGCTAATTGGTTACCTACATGCTTTCATCGAAATGTGGTCAGTTTTAGCTATGATTGAATACCAAAAAAAAATAGCCTCTTAGGTATTTCATTTCAATATAGTTTGCTTGTTTATTTTAAACAAACTTTTACAGAAATCTGTCCATTCTTCATGAAACTCCTTCTTCATTTCCATTGTAGTTCTGTGTCATTTGAATAAGTTGAAGAGAATGCCATTTTTGCTCAAAGGTTCAGCCCTCAACCTCTTCCTGCACAACAACTGATAACAAATGTTGTTGTTCTCTGTCCACAATGGCCTCTCGCTACCCTATTTAAAATGAATGCAGTGATTACAGTCCTGTTTCAATAACTCAGGGCTTTACTCACTTCTGGTATAAATTGGCATGGCTGTGTTGTATTTAATGGAGCTGTGATGACTTTGATCAGTAGAGAATTCAGCCATCAGGGAGCCCATCACTCAAGTTATCCCTGAAATTGCTGTTAATTGAAACCTCTGCGGGCAGTGACAGCAGAGAGGCCAAGGTGTGAACAAGCAAAGGTCTGATCTCTGGTCCCTTCCAGTAGGGAACAGAAGACTGAGCAGAAGGGAAGCCAGAGCAGGTCACACCAAGATATATCTAACCCATTGTCCTGCTTCCAGTACTCGCCAATTGCAGCTGCCTGGAGGGGCAAATAAGAATAGGACAAACATTTTCCTGATATGTTCTCATGGACATCATACGCACAAGTTGCTGAGCCATAAATGGCCTCTTTGTAGAACATGGCTCATTACAGTTTCCTTCCTTCAATAGTTTCTTTTTATCTTCATTTTGAATCTATGTATACATTTTTCATACACTGCATTCTACAGCTTAACTCTGGACAAGGTAAAAAAAAAATTATATTATCCATATGCAGATATATGGAGCTTGCCACAGCTTATCATCTCGAATTTTTTGTGACTAAATTGGAATCAAGTGTTTCTAGTTTTAAGAGAATAAAAATGCACTTTTAAAAGGAAAAAAGAAAAATCAGTAACAAAACAGGTATATCAGTAATTTGTGTGGACCCTCAAAAATATTCAAATTTACTGACCACTAAACTTATTGTTCCAAATGAATCCATCACCTCCAATACACTCCAACAATTAATAAATGTCCTTATTTATTCACAGTGGTAAAATTAATCAAAAATCTGTTTTGATATCTAAGGTTCCAGAAGCTGGTCTGATTGCTTAACCATGACAGCATTTAAAAAATAAAATAAAATAAAAATCTGAAACTGTCATGAGAACATGTCTAGTGACTGTAGTAATATAGTATTAGTATTCATATAATTCATGGATCACCACTGTTTTGAGCCTGTCGTCACTTGACCTCATACATCATGGATGAATGGCCTGCGTGGTCTACATCAAAGGCAATCTTTACTGTGACAGAATGTGCTTCAACCCTCAGTAGTTTGTGTCAAAATATAAGAGAAACCCTGCTTTGCTTTACGTAACAGACACCTGATTCAACAATTTCTCCTTTAAAGACTATTTAAAAAAAAAAAAAAGTTGTTCAGTTGTTTTTAGTTTGTTGTTTTGTTGTGTTTTTTTTTTCTTTTATGCAAAAATGACAACATTGAAAAATGATTCTCCATTCCAAGACATGGCATAACTTAAATATTATCACTGAATGAATAAACACTGGATGATTCAGGCTGGAATTGTAAAAGTAAAAATGTCAAAAAAATCTTAAAATTAAACAATCCAAGGGGAATATACATCAACTTTTTACAACCACTTTTATTGTGTTTGAAAAATGCATGGCTTTTCTTGAAGGTCATTTTGAAATGGGAATGTCAGTGTTAGTTGACTGCTTCATTTCAGTTCATCAGATCAGGGCATAAGTTAAAATAAATAATATTGATCAAAACATGTTGTCATGAAGAAACATCTTCCTTCCGAATTTTTTAGTATGTTGATTGTTATCCCTTTTTTGGCCTATTTATTCAGGTTAATGTCTTTACAGCATCTCTCGCTACTATTTTTTTAATAGATTTTTAATATGGATATATTTATTGAATTTATTCTAAGAAAAAATGGAGATAAAAATCTATTGAATGGTGTTCATTTGTTTTTATTTATGGAATAAAGTTGTAGACTATTATGGGTTGTCTCAAAGCAGACAGTATCATATGGAAAAAACTGTCTTCACGGCTTTAAATACAGATCACTCTCAGTTACTGAGCAACGCAATGCAACTTGAAAAGTAAACACAGAGTCAGTAGAACAGAGTGAGAAGAGAAACCAGAGCAGAAGATTACAGACACACAGTGGTTTTGAAGGGGTTATTTACATACTGAGCTGTGGCACATGTTTCCTAGATGTGTCATCTAGGCCCAGAAAAATCCAACCTATTGCACAGAGGTCTAGGTCTAAATCCCTTTGTACTTAATAACTGATAGAGAAAAAGGCAAGTTCAGAGAGTGATTCACTCCACCTCCGAGCTAACCATCTGTCTGGAGATACCTATTCATGCCTCATCCTGAAGGCAGAGTCCAAGGTGGCTATACTGTTATTTTAGTGTCTTGACTAAATGCTTAGGGACATGAGGATGGTGAAGAGTTTGGAGGGGAAAGTGTATGAGGAACAGCTGAGGTCACTCGGTCTGTTCAGCCTGGAAAAGAGCAGCCTAAGGGGAGATATCACTGTGGTCTTTAACATCCTCACGAGGGGATGTAGAGGGGCAGGTACCCACCTCTTCACTTTCAGCACCAGTGACAGGGCCTGAGGGAACAGCATGAGGCTGAGCCAAGGAAAGTTTAGGTTGGATACCAGGAAAAGTTTTTTCACCTGGAGAGTGGTTGAACACTGTATCAGGATCCCCAGGGAAGTGTTCTCAGCACCAAGCCTGTCCAAAAAGTGTTTGGACAATGCTCTTAGGCCCATGGTGGGATTCTTGGGGTGTGCTGTGCAGGACCAGAAGTTGGACTTGATGATCCTTGTGGGGCCCTTCCAACTCGGAATTTTCTATTATTCTATGATTCTGTAAAATTAAGTAGTCTAAATCAAGGCCACAGCTTCTTGAAGCCTCTTAGACGTGCTGCAGAGATGAATATCCAAAACTATACACTAATAGGAGCCCTATAATTACTTTAGATGATAGCTAAATGTCATCTGAATAAGTTAATTGATGTCTATGACAAAACAAGATCTTTATTTTCTTTGACATGTTTGACATGCAAGACAACATTACCTTACCTAAATTACTGAAAATTCAGATATGATTAAACTTCCAGGTGCATTTTGATCCCAGAGAGTGCACAGGAAGCAGACAGATTAGAATCTGCACAATTAGAGTTTGGTATAGCCAAGGTGTTGTGTGATGGATGATGTAAGAAAATAGTCACTGACACCTTCAACAATGAGCTGTGCTTAAGTTAGTTTAGCAGAAGTGTTTCAGATATGTGAATACATGTCCAGGCAGGTCTTGTGAGACAAATGACAGCATGAAAGGGAAGTGTGAATGGAATTTAAATATCTTGACAAATTCTAGAGCCTCAAAACAATACATATTCTGAAGAACATGAAAGTCTGATTTACAGAAAGTTAATGGTTACAAATTCAGTGAAATTTTTATAGAAATGAGGAAATTTGCAAGACCAAAAATGAAATCTACTTAAGGCTCTGAGGACATTATAATGGAAAGGATATTTCAAGATTATTAAGGTTCAAAAACAAGCAAACTGACAATCACTTAACTTGAAAGAACATCTTCCTTTACAAATTTTTCACCACAATCCTAAGAGTAAACCCAATGTTAAAGCTTCTGCAGATTTAAATGACTGAAACAAAAACTGATATTTGTACAAGAAAAGTCAGAATGTAATTTTCTTTGCAAAAAATATTGAAATTTTCATATTCTTTTTCTTTGTAAACCGTCTTTTCCATAATTTGGGGAAGTTTCACTTCTTACTCAGAAAGAATTATATTTTGTAATTAATTTGAAAAAGTTTTAAAATACTTTTTTAAATATATATTTTCATTACAAATAATACCTAGTATAACAAAAAACTTGCATTGTTTTCAGATTTGCTATCATTATTTGCAGAACCTTAGTATCAAGAGGAAAAACATATTTTCAACTAGTTAGCATTGTGGTTGAATCAAGATGGATAAGAAATACCCAGGCAGTATTATAATTTATTTTCATTAATAAAAATATGATTTTTATATCATATTAATAACTTAATTTTAATTTTTTCGTGCTATTTATGTAGTTTGGGTCACCTGTATAACATTTAAAGAATTTCCACTCACAATCTCTTTTCAAATACAATTTTGCTATGCTTTTCATCTCTTTGTTTCTCTTTTTACCACTAATTGGTGAAATCACTGATATCTTTAACAATGTGTCCAATGCCAAATCTCCTCAGAGAGGGAGGATGTGATGCAGTTTGGGGCTGATATCTCAAGTTTCAATATTTCTAATCTCAGCTAAGAGGACTTTGATCTTGTCTTATTGATGTAAAATTAACCAACCTGAATGTGTTTCGGTTGAGATGAGGAGTCATTTTGAGGTGCGGGATTTTCAAAGAGTTTTAAGGTTACTTCACATGCAGCTACCACCGACATTCAAGTTTCTAGGTTTGAGTAAACATGGGCTTTCTTCGCTTTGTTCCCTTAAGCTTTACTGGAGTTCTGGCCTCCCTTTCTCCAGGTGCTAACACAGTACTGGATGCCATTAACACTTCCCTGTCTCTCAGGTTTTGAAATGGAGATTTAAAGGTAGCTGACAACAAAGGGTTTAAAATTCATGCTGTATTGCGCAGCAGAAACATGACAAGTGGACTGACTGTGTATCCAAACCTCAGCCTCATCCCAACATGAGTTACAACTGCAAAAATGGGACTTGAACAGAAAATCTTTGCTCCTTCTTTCAAAGACTCTGTGATCCAGGCACTGACCCTGCAGTGCATCACCAGCAGATATTTATCTCTGAAGTCCTAAAGATGCGTCAGTTCCATATTTTCCTGCTGACATAATTTTGACATTTGCTTTATTGGGTCTGACCTCGTACTAGCCTTCATTTTATTACTACGGCCCAACTTGAAGAGAGAGCCTAATTTACAGTGGGGTCTATCAACCTCTTTTGGAACAGTTTTCATAAGCCTAGACAGCCATTGGGATTTATAGAACTAAATGGCTTGGTGAAATACAAGGATCCATGCCACACAAGCTGAGAAGGAGTGATTCCTCATCCATGAGTGCAGCCTGAATTCTGTGAGACCCGAAATCCATCGCTGGAGCTGTGGCTCCAGCACAAGTTAACATCTGTGAAAGGATATAGAGTAAAGTATGGCCCCTTATGTCACTGCCACAGCTGGGCTTCCTGCAGCTTAATTTGCCCTCTCAGCATGTTGCACTGATTATAAATACAATGCTGCTCTTGTTGCCAGAGGCCATGACATATCGCTTGGCACTCTGCAACCCTCAGAACAAATTTTTCTCTTTCTCTGTTCACCTCAGTCAATCACGGCTTCAGAAAGCAGCCCTCTGCCACCCAGCATAGGATTACATGTCATTTATAATTTTACTCGCTTCAAAAAGCTAATGCTTAAGTTAATAAAGTGGAAAGATAGCGAGTACGGTGTCCCAACCAGGGAGCGGCAGATTGAAGTTGTTGTTGTTATTATTTGGGTTGTGGGGCACGGTAGGGGTGAGGAAAAGGGGGACATAAAAATAAAGAGCTAATAGCCTCTCTGGTGTCAGGAAGAAAGAGAAAAGGAAGCAGCTCTTCAGCAAGACATAAAATATTAATAGCTCTCATTGGAAAAAAAGCTGCTCCTTTTCTTTTATTTTCTTTTATTCATTTAAAAATATACATGCATTTCTAAGCATAAAGTTTATGCAAGTGAAAGCTTTCTGCTGGGTGTTTTAATCACATGAGAATTCAGAGAATTTCCTGCACTGGTTGTAATTTACCTAATGGATGAAATGGTTGCATACAGTTTAAAAAGAAGAGATATTTTTCTAATTTCATTCCGACTCAACTGAAAAACTTGCAGTTTGTTTGTGCCTGTGTTGTAGGGAATGGGGGTTTAGCAAATTTGCTGAAATACGTTTTTTTCAAAAATAAGCATAAAAGAGACATGATTCTGTAATTCAATAACAGACAATGCTTGAAATTCAAATGTTTGGGGGCAAGGGGAGTTGCTTTCAGTTGTGCAAGGAAAGAAATAGTCTTTTCCAAACCCAACTGATTTAAAAATCATTGGATGAGTTTCATAGTGAAGTGAAAATTAACAAAATTATTAATCACATATCAAGACAAATTGAAGCAGTAAACTTTATTGGGCGAGCGAGATAGGATCTCAAATACAACAGTAGAAGTTGCAAAAAGCATTTATAAAACAAAACCAAGCAAATTAAAAAAAAAAAAAAGGCAAAAGAAAACAAACAAAAATTTATCCTTGAAAATAAAGACTCTTTTGTGTGGTAGCCAAAAGTACTTAAGAACTGACTTTGGGGTTTTTTGTTGATTCTTTTGGCGTTTTTTGGTGTGTTTTTTTTTTTGTTTTTTTTTCATTATTTTAAAATATCTATTTATGTACATCCCTTCATTCACAGTGGGTCTGAAATATCTAAATGTCAATGGACTGTAAAGATGTGCTTAAGGTAGAATGTACTTCAGTGGTCTTAACTTTAAGATCTATACTTAAGTGTATTATTGTTCTGACTAACAGATCATGTCAACTTATCATTTATAAGCTGACACAGATCCAGCAAAAACACAAGATAAATGGTGTTCTCACTAACTTATCAAAAGAACAGGAATCAAACTGCTCCATATTTTGTGTCCTTATTCATGTATATTGCTTTTGACTAAAGCATAAAAGATATGTGAACATATGCTCAGAAAATTGGAAAGGGTGTGTATTGTGTTCATAACTGTTGTCCAAAAAGTTGATTCAGTGGCAAAATTTATCCAGATTTAAATATACATCTTTGTATGCAATATGTGCTAATAGGTTGTTATTTGTACTGCACACCTACTGACAAAAATACTATGTGACAAAATGAAGCAGAGTGTTTGGAGCATCGTTTAGAAGAAAACAGATTCAAAATATAACTTTTTGAGAAAAAACAATTTAGCGGGACTCTGATTCAAGATTCTTGGATTTTCAGTCAGGCAATTTTGATTCGGGCATTGCACAGGGAAAGGTAGTTCAATGTAAATGAGGAACTTCAACAGCAAAGAAAACAGTTTATGCTAACGAGAAATAGCAAGAGAATTTGGCTAAAAAACTCCATGTTTCACAAGTGCAACTGTCTTTATTCCTGGGTTATTGGATAATCCAGGATCATGTGCTTTATATCTTTATTTTTTTATTTCCCTTTGATTGCTTTTCGATGGTTTGTTAGTTGTGGGGTTTTGGAGTTTGTTTGGTTTGTTTGTTTTGGGGGGGTGGGTTTGTGGGGGGTTTTTTTGTTGGTTGGTTGGGTTTTTTAGTAGCAAATCAAGCAGTTTTATTTTATATTTACAGTGGAATGAAAACAAAATTTCAGTGTTTGTTTTTTTAGACATATATCTTGCTTTCAAATACTTGTATCAGGGCATAATTATTCTCTTATTTGACCTATACCTTCACAAATCTTCATCTCATGCTAATTGTGCAAGTTTTCTTGATCTTACCTTGGGCTATCCCAAAGGATAGGAAGTTATGATGTCCCTTAAAATCTCTAATACAGAAAACAAAGACAGATTTTGAATAAGGCTTTCATTGATGTTTGCTTTTCTGCTTTTATTTTCTGAAACAAATACTGTCACATTTTTTAAAAAATCTTGTAGTTTTTGACCTCACTTATCTCATTCAATCAAAGCAGAGAGGTTAGTTTCACTTTCTGGTTCCCAGTGATGAAGGATACAGGAAGTATTTTTATTTTCTCAAACTTATGTAAAAGCACTGGCCTATGAATTCTAATTTAAAATTAGTACCACTACTTTAACAACGCCTGAACTTAAAGTATAATAACAACTACTTGGGAAGACAGCAAGCACTTAGCTTGGTATCCCTTCTCACACATGCAGTCAGGTCGCAGGAAGGACTCCAACTGTAAAATAAATATATTTTGTGATACTGTGCAGAATATTCTATAGCTACAATGATCATCGGTGTGAAAAAAAAAACCAAAACAGAACAAAACAAAAAACACCAACAACAAACCACACCCAACCCCCAACCACCACCACCACCACCGTCCCCCCCGCTTTCTTCCCTAGAGCTTGTTTCTTTGCATCTAACAGATTTCATTGAATTTCTCTTCCATGACCATATCCAATCATTTTTGTAATACATATAAAATTGCAATAACCTCTGCATCCTGAAGCAAGGAGTTTCACAATGTAATTATTTAGTGCACTTTTAGACTCTTAGGCATATATGCTTCAATCAAGGAAAGGAATTGCATTATATGTTATTAGGGAAATTATAATTCTTGGAGATAGGGTTGATCTTATCCAGTTTAACCATCCAAAAATAAGGACCTGGTCCAAACCAGCTGTTTAAGTCCTGGTTGTAAACAATGATGAGAATGAGGGAACTGCACAGGACAGCTTTATCCATACCTCTCTCACAGCATTGAAAAAATCATCCTGTACATATGTCAGTTTCTCTCTATCAACTAAAACTGGAGCCAGGAAAACAAATTTTTGTGAGATGCCAGAAATCTTAATCCAGCGAATGTAAATGAGGAGAATCATTCCCCATATGTCTTTGGACTGGTTGAGTCTTCATTTGGCCTCAAAAGTGTCTAAAACTCCAAACATTAAATGAACATGTATTTGTGCTGCATAGTCTATATGTGCCACCTAAAGCGTTACTGTATTCTCAGATATTTCAGAATGGATCAGGAAAACACCACATCTTGCTAGAGAAGTAAACATGAACTCCATGATAACCAATAGACAAAATTTTTATTTATGTTTCACCAGATGGACATATTCAATCTTTAATTCATCTTGAAAGAGGAAGATATTGATGTGACAAAATTAGTTTAATTAAAGATTGTCATATGTTAGTTACAATTGGCTCAGTTAATTTGAATTGGGGAAATCTTACATTTGCTGGCACAGGTTTGGAACAACCTTCTGAGATATATTTTTGAAAGCCTTTTTGCTGCCTCTTATTCTTTCAAAACACTTCTTAGGGTAATCTCATTACACAGGATAGCATTAGCAATTAATAGATTTTCTAGGATTATCAAGAGGGTTTTAAAGCAACATAAATGAGAGAAAATGATACTATGACAATCAAGTTGCACATACTTAAAAATTAAAACCAGCCTGTAGGCTCCTTATTATGACAAATTCCTTTACAAAAAGTCATGCAAAGAATACAACCTTTAGCTGTGCATCCATTAAGGGAATCACCTGAGGATGGCATTTAAGATACATAATTCAGGTATTTAATTTGCACCAAAATTTTAAAAATATTAAAATAGTCATGGTTAATGTAGATTTTTTGCTTAAATGTTTGAAATAAAGTACAACAAAGAACCCAAAACAGAGCTGTTTTACAATAGAAAAAAAAAAGTTTAACTTTCATTAATTTAATACAGAATCCTAACATAATAGCTTATAAAAACATAATTTGTTGACCTGAATATTAGTAGTTTTCTAGGTACTAAAGTTTGTGGGTTTGTTTTTTTTTTTGGTAATATCTTTCTAATTATTTTTAAAACTACCTAGAAATCAGAATAAAAAAACTCCCAAAAAATTGCCAGAAGTTTCAAATCTGAAATATAAATAGAAACATTGAAACTATTTAAGTATATTCCACATTGTCCATCCGTAGTCAGATTCCAAAATACAGAAACTGTGAAAAGAGATTTATGTTGTTGTCATCTTGTTTAAAACAAGATGTGAAAGCCTGAGTTTTAAAAGTCTTTTAAATAGAGAAATATATGGTAAAAAGTATGGATTACCACTTTAGTAATATAGACATCAGATAAGTGAAGTAAAAAAATATTCCTCTTTACTAATGGTGATTATGAAAGAAAAAATATTTTAAAATATGAATTAAAAAGAACGTCTGCTAGTTGCAGATGGTAAAAATATAAATAGGGACATAGAAAAAGAAGAAATGTTCACTATATATTTCTGTTCTGCATTTGGAATGATGTAGGTGGATGTATCCATCTCATATGATCCTGTGGATAAAATATAACATTTACCATCTGTAACAAAGGGAGATGTGAGACAGTATTTAAGGGCTGGGAAATAGTTTTACAGACTGAGGCATAAACAGATCAGTTTGTCTCTTTTGCCAAAAGGAAGACAGAGATTTCACCTTTGTTTGAAATTACTCATACAAAATTAAAGTGTAGGTTACACAGAGACCTTTCATTCTTACCAAAGCATTACAAAAATGAACTAGACACAGAAATTAAAAACTTTCAGCACTGAAAAAGAATCTAACATAAGAAATGAGAATAATTAGTGAATCACATGCAATTGGAGAGTTAGTCCTTGAAAGTCAAGGAAATTAATCCTAACACAAAGCAGTTTAATTCTTGTTGCCAGGAGAAATGCCCTGAGCCACGTGCTCTGGGGTAATGGATAGATGTGATCCTGCGCTGCTCTGGTAGACCTTCCTGCTTTGACATCCCTCAAGTCTCTTTTCTTCAGTGGTTTGACTAACCCCACTGAATGTTTTGTATTAGCTAAGGGTTTGTTACTTGAGGTTTGAAGTCCCTTGTGGAAGAGAGGAGAGATATATATATTGCATACTTTGAGTTGGTGACCTAATGGCCCCTTTTTGTAAAATACAGGCTGCAGTTCTCATTTCTAGTTCCCAAATTTTTCAGGGGCCTAAATAGAAAACAAAGTCCCCCTTTCTAGAGCAGGAGGATGTTCTTAGTCACACCTCTCAAAGGATTGCAGAGAAGAAGTTATGTTTTATTCCAGATATTTCTCTGCATCCAGAGTAGTTACATGACCATATACCTCTTTACAGAGGCTCTCTAATAAATGTACACTCGCTAGGATTAGTATTGAAAATATTAGTTAGGGCTAAGCATTTATTGCCTATGTTAATGTTAAGACAATTGCTGTAATGTTATAATAGATCCCTCACATTATATGTAAAATATATAAATGAAAATTAAAAGAGGAAAAAAAAATTAAAAAAAAAGGCACCTGTCAAAGTCACCGTGCTGGTTGGATTCTTTCAAATCCCTTAAGGGTTTAGATGTATTAGTCTTGTGGTGGCGTTGTTTTCTGGGCCTGCATTAATTTGATCCATTCTTTTAGAACATGTGTATAACACTACAAAAAAGTATTATTGGTTTATAAATTACACTTGTTGTTTCAGGGCGATAAACAGAATGATGAATGCAGTCTTTGTTCAATCACCTTTTTATTCATGAAAGGCAAAACCATGGATTCTAAAAACATTTATCTACATCAGTAGTAAGCCATAAACCTTTCAAAAATGCTCCCAGTAATCCAGGAAGGAGCTGCTGATTACTGTCATAACAAAGAGGATTCAATAATGCTAATGACTTTTCTTATGATAATCAATAACCTGGTGGAGGCTGCTTGAATCTTAACAAATCTCCCACATGTAGACCCTTCTTATGAAAATAGAAAGGGTTAGTGTGTGTTCGTGAGAATACTTGAGTTTATCAGATTAATCATGGAAAGAATGACATGTTTCCACAAATGAGAGCTTCATGATAGTGGCAGACGAGACAGAAAAAAGTTTCTAGTTTCAAAGTTGGGAAGCCAGCCTGTTTTAACCTAAGCAGTTTTTTTTTTTTACTGTCTTCTGAGCCTCTAAGGACAGACTCAGAGATAAATCACCGCTAGAAAAATGTAAGTTTAGGTACGTGATCTTTAGACCATGACAGGAGGATGGTAGTGTTTGTCCTTAGTTTCTACTTTTTCCTGTAAATTATCAGTATGACTTGGAATTCAACATTTTCCTAACTGAGACTTTTTCCCTGGCTGCAAGGCCAGTGTGAGATATATTTTGGTTAACTTCAGTTTTTATATATATATATATAACTGAGCCATTCAAGTTAGTGAAAAGGGAGGGGGAGGGTGTCCCTTCCAGAGGCCATTTGTCCACTTTTCTCAGATAAACTTTTTAGGTAGTAATAAGTAATCTTCTTGAGGGTCCTATTGATGAAAGGTAGCAAATTACAAGGTTATGAGCAACACCTTTTCGATGGTGAAAGTTAATCTGTATTAATCTTGTTCATGCTGTGCATGCTGTGGCCTCAACAGTATGTGGAGATAAGACTCAACCATTTTGTGGTAAAATATGCATTGAAACCTTGAAATTTCTACTCCATATAGAAACTGTCACTTTCTCTATTACATAGCTGATTGCACAACTAATATAATCTTAAACATAATGTATATCCTGATATTTTTTTCTTTCCTCTGTTTGGCTCATTCTAGGTGAGTTTTTCTGTTTGCTTGTTTGTTTGTTTGTTTGTGGGGGGTGTTGTTTCATCAGTTGGTTATTTTTTTATTTTTTTTATTTATATTTTTTTATTATTTTTACATGATTTCTTTTTCTGAATCAGTATTGTAAACCTGAACTGTAAAATTAAGAATACACAAAATCTGAAGTACCCTTCTCTAGGTAGTATATGTGAGGACAATAAATGTCCGTAGCCAACCTACTATATGTTATCATCATAAATGCCATCATCTTGAGTGAATTTAATCAAAGTCCAAGGGCAAGATTTTATTTTCTACTTTTTTTTTCCACTTTTTTTTCTCATCCTACCTATCTTTCTAGATTATTATACCCCTCCTCTGCTTTTCTTTGGTTCAAATAAGACCAGTTAACTGTGCAGAATTTGCCTAAATACAAGCAGATAGATCTTCAGCCTGCAAAGCATGTGTTGCAGCTAGTGCCTGGAGTCCTCACCTTGTATGGTGAACCCCATGTTGTCAATCACTGCATGTCAGAAGGATGCACAAAATTTGAAGACTCAAGTTCAGGTCTATTTTACATACATGGACAAATCACTGGAATGAAGGAGGCTAACCTTGAGGAATAATCCTGGTTTTAGCATTTCTCTGCAGAATCACAACTTGACTGATTAATTGATTAATTGGTTGTTTTGCTTTGTTTTTCCAAGAAAGGTGTCAGTACTGATAGTATCTTTTCCACCTCTGTGTCTTAGGCCTCTCTCTGCAAGCTTTCTGCTTTTTCTTAAATATTTGAAAACAGTACCTCTTCAGTGCTTAATTTATTGCATTTTCTTCCCTATTAACTACATGTCCACTAGTTGAGTGGACAGCCAAGGATCATTACACAGTTTTTGCCATGTAGGAAAATTTGTAATGAGCTTACAAGTTTGTATAAGTAGACAATTGTGACAGAGAAAGATATAAAGGCCTTGTCAATGTGCACGCAGTGTGGACTAAATGAAAATCATGTGACTATAAAAGCTAGTCTATCAATAAACATCCCCAAAACAACCCACATCACCAAACCAGCAATCAGATGAATGAACAAACAAACCAAAGAATAAAACAGCCACAACTGGAGGTCAGGTTTGACTAGTATTTTGGTTTTATTTCAGTTGAACCATAATTAACTTACTTTTAAAACCAAACCAAACCAAAACAAAACAAAAAAAAAGAAAAAAAATGAAAACCAACAAAAAAAACCCCTCCAAAAAAACACAAACCAACCAACCAAACAAACAAAAAAACCCACCCTAAACCAAACTGTAGAAGAGACAGACTCCAATTCTTAAGAATTATTAAGAAATAGTGAGATTGACATAAATATTATTTTTACAAAGAAATCAGAAGGGCAAATTGGGGTCCCCATCTTCAGAATAAGCCTTACAGAGAGCCAAAAAATATTCCTACCAAATCCTGCTGTGGGTTTTGTTCATTTGCAAAGATGAGTTGTTCTAGAAAAAAAATGTATTTTTAGGTAAATAAAACGCCTTTGTTGACAGCTTTTTTGAATAGAAGCATGGAGAAATTAAGCCGATCTTTCTGAAATCTATGGTTCAAAGCCTAACCACTAAATTACTGAAGTGATAATCTTATCTAAATTTTCTGCTTGGATGAATCTTCCCAGATCTCATAATATGATATAAGCCACAGCCTTACATGTGTAACCAATCTTCTTTCATGCACACGAGCAGCTGCCATACTTTTTCTCTCTGATGTTGGTACAGAGCTGGCAGTGAGACTTTCCTCTTTATTCCCCAGTAAATTTCCCATGAGACTTCAGCAAAAGCAGCAAACAAATAAATAAATAAATAAGCTTCGTAGTGGGCCATTAGACCAAGTCTGATTGGAATGCCAAACATATATTTTCCTTCCATTTTTCTAGAAAGGTTAGTATAGCTCTAGCATAAGCAACTTAAATGGTCTCATTACTTACTCTTTCGTGGTAAATAAATTATCAATAATACGAAACTGAATACTAGACTAATTAGTTATTCCATCCTGTCCATCATGTATCTAATAACACCTACTCAATGTAGCTCGTGCACAATACATTTTCTGTGCCCTTATAGGTGAGAGTGTAATAATAAATTGGATGGTTTTCTGAATTAAACGGTCTTTGAAATTAGCTGTTTCATCCACTTGAATATACCAAAGCAAATTTATGATGATTAATTGTATTACAATGAACACCAAAGCACGTAATAATGATTTGCTACTTATTATAAAGCTTTGCCAATATTTTGTAAACCCAAGCGACATGATATGCAAGAAATCCAATGAAACCCTCTTAAACAAACAAAGGAGAAAGGGAAGAAAGGACAGGTCTTGCAATGCTAAACATTTTTAAGGACAAACAGAGGCCAAAGGAACCCTTTTTTCCTTGTCAAAACTTTTCTAGGTTAGCTCCCTTTAAACTTAAGCCAGGGGGCAAAGGACAGCTGA
>JAWWEW010000088.1:65886508-65904764 GCA_035583185.1 Anabacerthia variegaticeps | reverse complement strand
TTAAACTTAAGCAAGGGGGCAAAGGACAGCTGACAAGAACTGATGTACACTTTCACTCAATATTCCAATTATTAGTAAAACAAAATCTTAGCAAGCTAGCACATTACTCCACTTTTTAAATTCTGTGTTACTTTTTTGGTCCTGCCATCATTATGGCTATTCTCTTTGTACTTTTTTTTGTGTTTAATTTCCTTTCAAGAACTCAAGTCATCATCTGCTACAACATCTTCAGCAAGATTTAGCGAGTTACTCTTGTATTCCACCCAGTAACTCTACTATAATAACAGGAAAAAGTATCACCCAAAACTATGCTGTCCTCAGTTGGAGACTATTCAGCTAGACTTATTACTGAAAAATATTTTATTTCTGATTTAACTGGCAAGAGATTTTTTAACTACAGTGAAACTCCTTCCCTGCCTTTATCAAATTGTGCTATTCTTGGCTGGAGTAGAGTTAACTTGTGATTTGAATTTGTGCTGAACTCAGGGTTGATAACATAGAGATGTTTTTGTTATTGCTGAGCAGGGCTTACAGAGGCAAAGCATTCCCGCTCTCCATACTGCCACAGTGGTGAGGAGGCAGGGGTGTATGGGAAACTGGGAGGAGACACAGCCAAAGGGATATTCTAGGCCACATGACATCATGCTGAACATATAAAACTGGCAGGAAGAAAGAATGGGGGGAACACTTGTAGTGATGGTAGTTGTCTTCCTAAGAAACCATTACATGTGATGGGACCCTGAACTCCTAGGGATAGCTGAACACCTGCCTGCCCATGGGAAGCAGTGAATTAATTCCTTGTTTTGTTTTGCTTCTGTGTGAAGTTTTTGCTTTCCCTATTGAACTGCTTCTATATTGACACATGAGTTTTCCAGCTTTTGCCTTTCCCAGTCTCTCTCCAATCACTCTGGTGAGGGAGTGGCTGGGTGGGGCTTGGTTGCTGTCTGGGGTTAAACCATGACACAAACAAATGTGTAATAGGAAGCAGTTCAGACAGATCTTCAGCCAGGTTCTAAAAAGTTACAGTTTGGAAGGCAACTTGCTAGAGGTCTGCTTTTTCAGCCGAGAAACTATACCACTTCAAAAATTTTTTCACAGTCATAACATGCCATTAGAAAGGATACATTCCAATTCTTTAGGCACAGCATGCTGCTATATTTCAGGGAATTAAGGTGGGCTGGGAAATCACCGGGTAAAAGGCACACATCAACTACTGATTTGAATGTGCAATCTCTACTAAAACAATCAAAGGAGAAGGAAGGAAGGAGGGAAGGAGGGAAAGAGAGAAGGAGGGAGGGAAGCAATTTGTGATTGCTTTTCATTCACCAGATACACATTGTCATTATCCAACTTAAAATCTATGTACCAATTCTAATTATTTAATCACTGTAAATTAATTTGAGAAACTACTCTAAAGCTACGTCTACATGTGCCTAAAATTCAGAATACAGACAGGCATTCATAAACAATCAGTTTTCAAGGGATATAATAAATTATTATTTGCCAGTTGAGGTGGAATGATTGAGTGTGGTCTGCAACTACAACACAAACACGTTTCCTTCAGTTATTCTAAAGAGGGGAAGAAAATACAAGGGAAATATAAAATCTAAACTTTAGCTTTGGGCCTGCTAAAGTTGTTTTATGGGTTTCTTTTTTGTGTTTTTTTTCATATTTTGGACAAGTGAATATGTCTTTCAGCTTTCTACATGTGGGGTAGCTTTTTGCAAGGTATATCAATTAATGCATGCAGAATGTTCAGGTATCATAGTCAACATACAAAAAGAGATCTGTTTTTCTAGTCTTGCTGGACAGAGAAAAATGTCGCTCTATCTTTCTGTTGACTTTTGATTGACTTTGGAGCAGGTCAATAATCTGTTCAAGCAATGAAAATGTTTCTCTATAGATAATTAGAAAGTAGAACAACCCTGTAGAAATGTAGGAAAATCTCCAAATTACATTCACCTTGGCTGTTAATTTTGTTTTTCTGCTTTTTTCAAATTTTTGTTAGGATGCCTCATAAATTGTGAATAAGGCACTCAGATAAGGCATTCTCATTTTACTCCAGATTCCTTATGACAAATATTATCCTGAGCTTATTCTATTTTTAAGTTAATCTTCTATTATTTACTCTTTAACTTGTCCTCACATTTTCTAGATACTTTGCCATCGTCAGAAAAATTCCTAAATATCTTTAGTTAATAATAGCATGTTAATAATTTGATTTACTGATATTTTACAGTCCACTAGCTCTAAGAGATGGAGTCCAACAAATTTTTTATCATAGCTTCAAGGCAGGTGGTGTCTTTTTCCTGTGTAACGCTATTGCTGGCAAAAGATTGTCCTTCCGACAGTAAGTAATGGCCTTCTTATATCACTCCCTCTGTACACTGATGGTATAAAACTCTACATCTACACTGCATCAACAGAGCCCATTCTCACTCTATCCTGTGTCTAGATAATAACACTTTAAATTAAAGAACTTTAATTTAGTCACTTAACTGTTGAGAACTTTATGCAGCTTACTGGTTGCCATTCATGTGATATAGGAGGGAACTTGCATATATGCTTACCTAAAGACAAAATTAAAGAATGCACCAAAAATTAGAAAGAAAGACACATCATCTATCCACTCCCAGGAAAGACATGTACTTTGTTTTCTGAATAAATATATGTTCAATATCTTCTGTGCCAGAAAACTACTACAAGTTATAAGGTAATAACATTATTATTTAACACTATTATGTATTTGTTCTCTATCCAGGTCCTTATTCTTCAAGAATGTAATAGAACCAGAAAACAAGCTGTGCACTGCAAAAAAATCATCCCAAAAAAAACCCAGTTTAGTCTCTTATTGAGTTACTATTTACATGAGAAAATGCAAGTAAGTCACCATGTGGAATTTAGTACCAGATTCAAATCTGTGTGACTCATGGTACCGTGTTACAGTGGTAATCAAGCTCTCAGTGTTACTGCACTTAATCATGAAGGTACAGTTCAAACACTGTGAATGACTAGTGACATTTTAGATACCCTATTGATGCTCCAAAAGAAACAAGTGTTCAAAAGGCCCTGTATTGTATCTTCAAGCCCTAAACTGATGTTGCAGCTAGTTTGGAGTTATGACACCAGATGATTGTCTGGTGAATATATGAATTATAGAGTTAACGCAGCTAAGTGATTGCCCACTGAAGTTGCTGTTCAGGAGCTTCTGTGAGATGTCTGCATCGTTGTTTAAACTGTATTGTGCTTTTGGAACTGGACGGAGTCTCTAATAGGGTCTAGATAGCAAGGTTTAATGGTGGTATGGTGGTAATGATGGTATTCAGTCAAAGGTTGGACTTGGTGGTCTTAGAGATCTTTCCCAACCTTCATGATTCTGTGATTCTATGATAAACAGGACAAGCATAGAAATCTATAATACAGAAACTTTAAAATCTTTGAATCTGGATTGGAATATTACCCAAGAAATATTTTATTTTCTACCAAAATTCAATTCATCTTTTCAAAGACACGTTGTTTTTTTTTTTGTTTTGGCTTTTCTTTCTGTTTTGTTTTGGGGTTTTTTTGGGTTTTTGGTTTTTTTTTGGAGGTAGTTCATTTGTTGTTTGGGATATATCCCTCCCTGCAGCATGTAACAGGCCTATTTCCATCTTTGAATGTTTCTGAATATTATTTCTAACAAAATGGTTTTTGTCAAGACAAAAACTCATTAGTTGCTGTTGCAGCATCTGTCTACTTTCATAGCACAAATTAGCTAATACTGAAAAAGAAATAATTACAAAATTACACAATAAATCATCTGTTCTTAACCAGTCAATATTAATTCTTAAGTGAACACATGGCTGTTGCAAATCCAGCTGAAAATCTGTCCACTTTAATCTCCTTTATGAAAAGAACAAAGTAAATTCCAAATAAGTTCTCTAGATAAAAAGATTAAAGTTGTGACAATTACTTTCCTTGAGACTCAAATAAAAAGAAGTTATCTGTCTGTAATGGTCTGTAATGGAACCTAATCTGCATAAGTTAGGTCTATAATTTTGCCTAACTTTCAAATGTTTTATGTGCCTTTGAAGCCTTGCAGGAAGAGATCCTATCTGTTCACCAAAGATACTTTACTGTAGCCACACAGAATCTACTTTAGGATGATTTCAAATACCTTTCTTCCTATACTGCTAGACATCAAGCTCGGGAATTTTTTTTTCCTTCCCATTAGGCAGAAAAGTTTCTTTTTAAAAGGATTTCCAATTACTAAGTTCCTATAAAATTCTATAAGATACATATGTGAACAACTAAAAAAAGCCCAGCTTACAAAACATAAACATTCAGAACAAAAACAACATTGTCAATTGCCCAACTTTAGATGATTTCCTAGATCTTTGAACAAGCAACTTTGAACAAAAAGAACATAAACTGGCTTTAAAACTATTTGGAACAATATCAAGCTAGCTATGGAGTGTCAGCCTTCTCAGAAGCTCTGACACTTGGATGGTGGATGATTTTGCCAAATCTCATAAAACTCAGAGTCAGTTTTTCAAAAAACTTCATCAGTTCTGGAACTATAAGAATTTGGCAGCATAGTTTGTCAACCTGTGCATTAAAAGCAGTTAAAATCAATTACTTTTGGAACAAAATGGATGTGATGCATTCATTTCAGACTTGGAATGAGTAATCCTCTGTATTTCACTCTGGCTACAGACAATTAGGACTAGAGGACTAGGCCACTGGGCAGAACTGGGCTGAACTGGGGTGGACACTTAATGCGTCAATACTCTAAGTGTATTATTTACTTTATTTAGTTTTATTTATTGGCAAGTGTACTGTGGGAAGATATTTATCAAATAGATGCAGATAATTCAACATGAAAGTCGAGTCTCTATGGCCTTGGTCACTGAAATGTACAGGTTAAATGAGCAGCTTCACTCCCTGCCCTGAAGGCTTCCTTCATCCCATACAGACACCACCACCATGTAACAAAACCGTTCGTCAGGGATCATTTCTCAGGTCAAGAAGGCAGATTGTCCACAAAGGCAGATTGTCCATCACTGAGCTGGGATTGCTAACCAGGTGCCAGGCAATACCAGCTGTTTGATGTGCACTTGATGTTGTGCTCACTGGTCTGAGACTACCAGCTGAGGATCACTGACAGCCATCACACCAGGAATGAGACTTTAAGTGGAGCAGTAGTGTGCTGTGAAGCAAAAGAAAGCAAAGGTAGGGAACAGCTCTTCCAGGTTCCTATCTTCTGTCGTTTCAAGATTCACTGAATATGCTGAATTAGAAAGGACCCATCATCAAGTCCAACTCCTGGCCCTGCACAGGACCATCCCCCAGAGTCACACCAAGTGCCTGCAAGTATCATCCAAATGCTTCCTGAGCTCTGTCAAGCTTGGTGCTGACCACTGCCCCAGGGAGCCTGTTGAGCGACCAACCACCCTCTAGGTGAAGAAACTTTTCCTAATATCCATCTAAATCTCTCCTGGCACAGAAATAGATGATCTTTAAAGTCCCTTCCAACCCAAACCATTCTATGATTCTATATTTCAATGGAGCATCTGGCTCATAAAATGTTAAGACAGCAATACCTTTAATGCTTTATGTAGTATCTTGATGTAAAATTTGATATGAAGCAAATCATTGCTATGTCATTTTTCACCCTTTTTTTTTTTTTTTCTTGGTAATGACTGAGCAATAAGAGACATAAAACAGTAACAGATCATTTTCTGTAGAGAATTATACAATGCCCTGAGTCGTCTCATCCTGTTAAAATCTGACAAGTGCTAGAAGAATCTGGAAGAAGCATGTTCCCTGAAAGTCAAAATGTCCCTATTTTCCAGGGTCCTTCCATCATTTCTGAATGTTTGCAATGTCATTGTGGACCTTTAATTAACTGGGGTGCTGATTAATGGTCTTGTTTCCTTAAGAACCTCTTCAATGACATTATATGGATGAAGGTTGAAAGGGATCAATAAAGTTACATCGGGATCAACAGAGATTTCTATAACTACCGATATTTTTGCTAGAAATGGCATGAGACTGGAAAGCAGTGATGGGTGTTAGAGGACAGTGGGTGGACTTGACAGAGTCAATCTCAAACATCCATGGGTCTTCATGCCTTCATCTACCCCAGGTTGCACATCTTCCCATGCACACACACACACATATATGCACACACACACACAGGGTCTGATCATACAGATACTCATATCTGCTGCTTGCACTTGTGACAGTGATAAACAGGTTTCTGTTAGGAACAATTTAGCTGGTAATAAATCACTCTGGTAGGGGCTAGTGTGCACAGGTGAATTGCCATGATGCAAGGATATAATTGTGCATAATCAATGCAAACATGCTCTAGTGGAACGTGACAAAGACTTACTTAAACACATTTAGCTACAGCCTAAAGGTTAAGGCAGAACCAAGGTGATGGGGGTCTTTCAGATAACACCAGGATATCTTGCTAGTCCTGTGATAAAGTAAAGTATAAGACACGCTTTGGCTGAACTGGTGTTAGGAAAAATATGAAGGAATAGTCTCTGTGACCATCAAGACGCAGCCTGTCGACATTCCTCAGGATTCCCCACCATCTCAGGAGTCTGGAAAATACAAAGTACAATATAGAGTACCTAAGGCAACTATAAATTATGGTCAGCTCTTGCAGAACACAGAGCAACCTCCTAAGAAACTGCTTAGGACTTTGAGTTTTGGAGTTGTCTCCCTTCACTGCCCCCAGTGGAAAACAGGTTCTTTAATGAGAAAATGCTTTTCTAGAGTCATAAATTTGCCACAGAGACATATTTATTTCAACTAAACTTTCATAGGGGCAAACATCTCAGGTCATCAGTGGGATTTATGGGCAAAGCTCAAACTCTAGAAAAGATGCCACTTCATAATAAAACATCATGTTACATTATGAAAGACAAAGTAAAAACCTGTTCCTGAATAAATCAGATCAAGGGGAAAAACATTCAAGCTCCAGATGATTACTCTAATCATCAAGGTGATTATGCCAGCTATTTTATTCTTTGCTCTAAGGGCCACCATTATATTTTCAATCCAGTTAGCCTAGTCAGCAGTCAGAGTAGATAGGTACTATTTCTTTAGAGGCAGCTTCAGTCCATCCCAAATTTGACTGACCTGTACTATTGCTTCTCTCTTAGATTTAACTGTCCAAGAATGACAGAGCAACAAAGCATCATGTATTAAGGCCTAAGAATATATAAGTTTAGACTATTCTGTTTTAGGAAATTATATAATCACATAGAGGAGTGAGTTCACCTGCATAGACGTTCACCTGCATGAGTGACTAGAAAGCTTATTTGAGAGGTGGGTGACCCAATGTCTAACATCTGTAAATGAATCAGACATTCTGATTTATGTCCTAAAGTCACTGGATAAATCTCCTTAGAGCTCGCCTAATGCAATACTCTTCCTGTTTTAAAGAGCCTTTTAGGGAGGATTGCGTTGGTTTCATCTGAGGACAGGATATGAATATTTTTAGAAATCTCGGGAAAATAATTATTGGAGTACAGGAAATTATCTCTTCCTCAGATCTATATACAAAGAAACAGACCTATCTTTTGTCTTTCTAGTCATTAAGATAAAAAAGGCAATAAAAACACTATTCTGCAGCAAAATGCTGTATAGATTTCTCTTTTAAAAAATGCAGGCTATGATCTACAACTGGCAAATTGCCCTATTAGTGTAAGTTTAAAGAAAAGGGTTGAAAGGTGCAAATTGGAAGGAAACTTGCTCCCAGGAATCAATAGGTCCAGAAGAGTCTATTATAATAACATCATGTCCCTGAGAGGGCATCAGGGATAAGTATGTTATTGCTAAATTAGGTGGTGCCATCTTTGCAAGGAAAACAGAAATGTAATGTTTGCTAATTGAACTATAAAAATAATAATTACCTTTGATGTAGCGGAAGGTAAAGTCACTCAGCAATGTCTCTGATTGTATAAATTGAAGCTGTTATCATCAGAGCCCAAACTAGATTAAAAGTGAGCTTCTCAAATTACATTTGGATGAGACCAAACGTATACAAGACTTTGAATGTCTTCAGCACATGAGAAATAGCTTTTCTCTTCTCTGCTCACTCACCAAATAGTCACATTTTCTTAACTGTAGCAGCATCTCCTTCGCAGTAGTGTATATTTCTTTAATCAGCTTCCTTCCAAACACATTTTTTTCCTGCAGAAAATGCAGTTTACAAACCACTATTAACTTTGGGGATGTTCTGCTTTAGTGAAATTGTATTAGTTATGATTCCTTTCCAGTTCAGGATTTTTTTAAGGGGTATTGCTATGATTTGAAATGGGGAGTGGTATGCAGAACATAGTCATAATTTCACTTCTAATGTTATCAAGCATTTATTAATGTTCTTTTTTTTTTTTTACAAAAGGGTAGAGCCAAGGATTAAGTGTAGCTGGATGAACCAGTTGTGAATGGAATTTATGAGAAATCAAACAGTAGATTTTGCAAAAGATCTTTCGTTGTAAAAGATTTTATTTTGCGGGGTTTTAGGGGGTTTTTTGTTTGTTCATTTCAGTTCAGTGTTATTCACAATACTGTGTTATCTTACGGTGAGATATTAGTTCTGACCAAACAGTGAAGCCCTTTATTAATTTTCCTCTCAAAAGCATAAAGAATTTTTGTATTTGAACTAAGCTCAAAACAAAGAGATTTTACACTGGAAAAGTAAACAGTAGATTTTTTTGATGAAGAACATAAAGTGAAAAAATCTTGGGCAAGCCAGGACTATTCTCTGAATTTGGAAACAAGGAAAGCATTGGAGTGAGAGGTTGGCAACACAAACAACACACTGGCCACTGCCTATGACTAGAGATAGATATATTATCAGAAAGAAAAGGACTAACAGGAATTCTCCATACCTGGACATTTCTTGTCTCAATAGTTCTTCAATGTGAAAAATGAGGAAAGCAGTCTAAAGACATTGTTCAGCAGTGAACTGGAAATATGTAAATATAATGTGCAGTTGCTGGTACCAGTGCTCCACAAGTCCCAGTAAAACAAGGTACCCGTCTGAATGAGTCAGGCAAAGTTTGTGAGATATTTCTAATTATGTAGATTAAAAACTGTTTTCTGAAGTGCAGAGTAGCATACCCTGAAGACTTTCAGGACTGAGGCACTAGAGACATGGATTAAAGCCTGTGGAAAATTCTGACGTTATCATGCAAATGTCTTTTAGCTGCTACTGATGGTGTAAATTGTCCTTCGTTGCAATGCTTCTACACAAGGTATGTAAGATATTTCAGCGATCTCAAAAGAGGGCTACAACAGAAGACTGCCCATCTAATTTCCTCAGAAATCCCTTCTGTCTTGTAAAGGCAAGAAGACAAGTAAAAGTGAAAAAAGACATAAAAGACAAGAAAAGTGAAAAACAGTGTAAGTATGTTCCTCCTAAATTAATATACTTTGCCAAAAATGTTGAGTGTATTCTCTGTTAAATCAGAGCTCTTAAACTTTGAATTACTTCTCTTTCAGAAATTAGGAATAAACAAAAAAAAGCTTCTGAACAAGTATGCTGTGTAGAAAAGACCAGAGTTTAAAATGATTTCCCCATAAGACAAAAGACCCACTTTAAATCCTTACTTAATTTGTACATCCAGAACTAAACACATATGAAAGCAAATATGCTAACTGGAAAACCTTTAATAAAAAAGACTGAAAGTTGATTACTTTTGAGAAAATAATATAATACTTCCTATAGATGAGAGTATTCAATATTGAATATATGTCCTAACTAGTGGCTACCCTAGATTTGTTCTTTTGACCAGAAATTATCCTGGGAATGAAAATCCTTTTAGATGACAGTTTAATTGAAACCTGTGTATACTTCTGTAAAGTTTTAGTTTGGGTCTACTACTTTATTCTGATTAAAACTTAATGAGTACAAAGATATACATTTAAATTATTGTAGTGTTAAACTGAGAATAAAAAAAAAAAAGGTGAAAAGCAGGAACAAACATGTACTGACTTCGAATAAAATAAGTATGTTGAGAACCAAATTAATCAAGACACTGAAGGACATGGGGAGAAGAAATTATTTAATTGCCTGTACACTACTGCTTGGAGCCTGGATAATAAACACAGGGAATTGGAATTGCTCATTTATGAGCATAAATTTGACCTAGTTGATATTACTGAAGCCTGGTGTGAAGAGTTACATGACTGGAATGTTAAAATAAGTTGATATAACCTTTTAAATAAGAATACAGTGAAAAAGGGCGAAATAAAATTGGCAATCTAACTTTAAGGGGGAGAAAACCCAAACAAACAAACAAACAAAACCACAAAACCAACCAACCAACCAAACAAAAAAATACTAAGAATTTTTAATTGAATAATGTTTAGGAATCAATGTCTTTGTGCCCTGTAGTTGAGGAAAAGAAAGAAATTGTTTACAGGTCTCTGGGTGATGGAACTTAAATACTTTGCTTTCAAAAACTAATTATAAAGAAAGTGAAGGAGGAAGAGATCACCAGAATCTCAATATTTAGACTGAAGAGTTTCAAAAAAGCTGGGTGAAGTTTCCTCTGGAATGTAATGGATAACAGGGAGTCTTACAGCACAGAAAAATTCCCAAAGATCTGGAAAAAAATTCAATGTACAGACACATTTAGAAAGGAAAATGGGATGCCCTGATAAATGTCCTTTTGTCAGTTTAAAGTTAACCTAAGGCAAACAATAAAATGGCTAATATGAGATTTAATTAAAATAGAATTAAAGGAAGGTAATATAACTAATATCAAATAAAATTGGTTTATAAAAATAGACCTACAGTAATTTGATGCCTTTTTGTAAAGTATAAGAGAAGAGTGATGATGATAATTCTGATCATCTAATATTTAAACTTCCAAAGATTCAATCTGATCTCAGAAAGGGTTTTTTTCAAGAAATAAGAGGACTATAAAGTCAACAAGTTATCTTCAAAATAGGCTGGGTCTCAAAATGAAATTAAATTGAGACATCCCCATAAAGCAGGAGTGCTTTTGAGCAAGAACATCATCCTTGAATATGTTTTCTTAATGGAGAGCATTAAAAACAAAGTGAAAAAGCCTCTGGAACTGGTCACTTGACAAGTGGACTGCATGCACACATAAATATATGCATATATATACAAATAGACCTTACAAAATATAAAACTGTACTTACAGAAATTAGGAATTTCAGCTATTACTAGAGAGCAGGGAGCTTCAACTTTTAGAGTGGATGATTCTGAAGAGGACTTCATCATCATGGTCAAAGGGTTTAGTATGAAAATTAAACATACAGAGAGGACGAATCAATGCAATAATACTGTATTTAACACTGTATACTGTAATCAGAATACTGTTCTCATTTCTTTTCTCTGCAGATTAAAAAGGAGATCTACAAATTGGGAAGAAAGCAGAGAACCACCAAGCTGAATGAGAAACTGACTTTATTGCTAGGCTTAAGGAGCTCCAACTAGTTAGATGAACAGAATTAGCATAAAGGTATCCCTGGGCCTAAGGGAGCTGAGCCAAGTAGCTTTCGCTACACCAACACTTAGAGTTAACTGAGATGAATCCTGCTTTAAGTGTCCTTACAGGGAACAGAAGTTTACTAATAGAAGGCTCATCAGCTTAGTTAGATGTATGCAGTCCAGATGCTGAATATTGAGAAAGCATGTTTTCCATCCACATGGTACCTTAACCATTTTTGATAAGTATCTGTATTTCTTCTCCAGCTACTGGGTGAGAACTGGATTACACCTGGAATGTTTTAATTTTGACACTTCAAATCACTTCAAGTTATTTAGATTAAGAATTGTGTGGAATTTTTTTTCCTATCTTTTTTTCTCTATAAAAACAGTCTCCCACTGTTCAACAAATCTGCATTGTTATGTTTGCTTCCTTTCTATGAGCTTCCAAGTGAAAATAGTAAGATTTCCATTTGTTTCTTTTACCTAAAATAAATCATCTAATTGTTGATTTAGTGAATTTTGACAGTTCATGTTTTTCACCAAATCTTATTAAAATGGTCCCACCCAGCTTCAGAGCTCTTCTTGACACTGTCTGGGGATACATATACCAGGCAGTGAAATGTGACAAAATGTGCCTGATATTGTGGTGATCAGATCTTTTATGTCCACGTAGCCAATGACTAACCATACTGCTACAATTACTTTTTAATCTTCATAGGTCTTGTTAGATGAGATCACACCCCAGGATAATGGTCCCTTCTCTCTCTCTGTTATATACTATGAATTGTAACAAACTAACCATCTTAAAATCTGTATTTGGATAGAGAAAAGATTTAAGGTCAATCTGGAAGACTTCACAGTTCTTTTAGTCCAACCTACTACACCACCCTTGCATAGCAGGGGCTACTACAAACTTCCATAAGTGGACCTCTCCCAGAAACAAAGAGGAAACATGCCTTTTACTTTTTAGAGAGACTCTTTTATTCCTCTTATAGAGAACCTATATCCTGCTCAGTCTACCTAGGGTTAATATCACAAGTCCATGAGGTGGGTTTGATCTCAGTGCCAGGCTAGAAGACACTAGAGGCACTTCTCAGCCTACTGATCTTGCTCCTCTCCAGTAGGAAAGACTGACAGACCTTTGACATTGACTTATTTTTTCCTCCCCTTGGACTATATAACTGACTTGGTAAGCCTTTTGGGCTCAATACAAATAATAATATCAATACACTTCCACCAGCAGATCTGTAAGAACCATCTTGTCTACTATGTTTATATTTCTTTTATATGATGGGTGGTAAGAAATACCCCTTGTGCAAACTGTTGCTCAAACACTTTCTGTGATCAAAAAATTAGGTGATGGCTGGTTATGTATGATTTTCTATCTCATAAGTGGGTTTATAGGCATTAGATGAGGGGTAATATTGAAATGAATCTTTGGTTTTTACTTCATGTCTCATGACATCTACTTCTCCCTCCTTGTTTGTGCCTCTGTCAGATTTCTGTGTGCTTTAGGTGGAGTGAATTCATATTATGTCCTTCTTTCAGTAACTAATAAGCAAAAAAAGTTTTATACTCAATGTCTTTCCTCATGGTATTGGTAGGATCTGGATTACCCCTCAGACTTCTGTATTTTCTGTCAGATTTGACTGAAATTGGCCAGAGGGTTCAATGATATTGTAGAGACATGGAGCAACTCAGTATCACACAGACAGCATGACCATATAAGCCACAGTGCCTTAGGGAAAACAAACAAACAAACAAACAAACAAACAAAAACAAACAAGAAAGGCACTTATCTGACACTGCATGAGGAAAATCATTGGGATTAAAACAAAACAGTAATTAGATATTCAGACTAAGGTTCACAATCCTTTATGCTCTTTTAACTCTTTTAGTGTTTGTTCCAAAATTGATGTATACCAGCAGGAACTTTCCACTGACTGAAAACCGGTTTGTAGGAGGCTCCTAACAAAAGGAAGTGACGGGCTTGGAAATTCAAAATACAGAGTTAATGATGTTGACTAACTACACGTGCTGGATAAGCATCCAGAGTAAATCCAATATTTTCTTATTTTTTTTTATAATACAGATTATTTTATTTTTTTTTATCTTGGCCCTAACAAGCTGTTAAAACACCATATGTTTTCTGATAGTAACTCAAAAATGATGCAACAGCATAATTCAGTAGAAAAATAACTAGCTTGTGGGTATGTTGAGTCATGAAGTAGCACTCCAGTTCTCCAAGACTGAGAGTCACTGCTGTAGATATTCTCTTTATAGCACAAGGGTTGCTTTTTAGTTTCACCTACAGGAATATTTTCTTGAAATTACTCAAGGCCTCACTTGCTAAAACATCTGTTTGCCCCAGGTACCAAAAATATTGCTTCAGGGTCCTAGAACCTTGGAGTCATTGATTAGAAGGAAAAAAACGAAAACCAAAAAAACAAACAAAAAAACTGCAGCACTGAACAGCTGCTATTTCAGAAGTGAAAAAGGGAAGAAAGTGAGATATTAGTGTAGGAAGGCTATAGTAGGAAAAACCACATAGATTGTGGAAAGATTAAAATTTTAATATGGCTCAAGCTGAAGATGAATGGGAAAGGATGAAGATGAATGAGAAATGATAAGTTTTGTCACCAGCTTCCAATGAAACAAAGACACCTAATTTGATTACAGTGTTTTAGAAAGTCTAATACCATATTAGAAAAACTGTGCATATACTTCTGGAGCTGATTTCAAAGTCTATGAATTTTAACTAAAAATGTCCTTCTGAATGAGGAATTGCTGGCCACTTCCCATTGTGAGGCAGTTCTGTTCACTCTGCAGAGAAGCAGAGCTGCAACTGTAGTTCATTAGGGCACCTTCAGTTTAATAGCTACGTCTTCCTTAAGGAAGCACAAGTACCTGTCCTTGATGGCTGCTGGTTTTGAGCATGTGGTCATAACATCCTCACAAGACTTAAATATAAAATCCTATTATAATATATCTAGAGCAATTTTGGACTTCAGAGTCTTTTCTCTCTCTATTCTACACCTGTGGGTGCTCAGATTCCCACACTGTGGGCAGGGATGTCACTGCTGTTCTAAAGGCTGGACTCTGCTCCTCTGTTATGTGCACTGCAGGTTAAATATTTTTCAGTTTAGCAGAATACTGCCAATATTACATATAGGAGTAATAATAAGAATATCTTTTGGGTTGATCACTGTGAGTGTCTGGGAGGCAGATACATGTCTGACTGTCTCCCCTAGTAAACATGAGGAAAATTAACTTCTTTACTTTTAGTTTCTTCTTAAATAGCTAAATATGATTACAGTGTTTAGAACTTTTATGTTTCTCTCTGCTGTCTGCCCAATGTTGTCCAATCCATTCTGAAACTGGAAAAAATAGGAAAAAAAATATTAAGAATCTTCTTCTGACAGAACACTGTCAAATATGAAACAGTTTCCACAAAGTTCAAGTATATTATGAAAAGAAACTTTAAGGAAAAAAAATAAAAAATCCAGCCTTTTTTGTTTGTTTGTTTCAATACATACAACATTATTACTGCAATAGTTATTTTTAAAGGACATTTTGCATTTTTGCTCCAAATTTCTCTCAGTGTCACAAGCTGTAATTAGTTCTAATCATCCTCTACTCCTGGTAAAATAACTGTGCAGAATTCCATTACCTTTCCAGCCAAAAAGGTTTTGTGCTTGCCAGCTTCTTTATACTAATGCTTTAAGCCTTGTAAATTGAATGGAAGCTACATAAATAAAGTGGAAATCTGAAGAGAGTACTTCTGGAAATTAAGGGTGGTTTGAAGCGGTTACATAAATGTAGGAGGAGGTCTCCATGGGCAGAATCCCTACTTGAAACTTAAAAGACATAAACCATCACAGGTAGAGAATCTGTGTAAACACATTAACATACCGCAGTAACCAAGATAATATGTAATTTTCTAGGTACCAAGTTATTGCAGGGAGGAGTTTTAGGGTCAAGTTTGACTCAGAGCCAACCAGTGACTGTGCAAGGTTTTATCCAGCAAGCTATGGAGCCATGGTCTTTGCAGCTGTTTTTTCTTATGAGAATATGCAAGAAAAATAAGGAAAACTAGCAATATATATGAAGGTAAAACATGTAAATCATGGAAGAGAGTTGTTTGACTTTATAAAGGTGTCTCAACTCACATGAAGCATCCCCTTACAGTGGCATCTTGGCCTTTAATAGAGAGTTCTTCCAGCAAGGCAGAACTTTCTAAACTTGTTTCCATGTCTCTCTGGCAGTTCAGTTTTACACAAATTGCAGCAATTGTTAAGGCCATAAAAATGTCTGATGATCATCACAGCTCTGAGTGCTGTATCTTAGTATGTTCCCTTCCATTTTCTTTACCTTTCTTTATAACCTTTTGGTTTCTAGAAAATGTTGTTGATTTAAAACCAAATAAAACAAGTGGAAAAGTTTAAACACCCTTGTGTAACAGCTCTTATTTTAAATTTACCAGCAACATTTCACAGGTCTCCATCTCTTTAGACAACTCCAGAAACAGGGCTGAAAACTTATCCAACTGGAAAATGCTAGATTTTGTCCAAGGCAGGACTTGACATCTCTTGTGTCTAATTCGGTTTGTGGATTCCCATGTTCTGAAGAGTTTGAGAAATTTCTTAAGTAAGTAATTTCTATTTTCTGTGATTCTTGAGATCAAATATTAACTGCTGCAGGATCCTGAAAATCAAAATCTATATTGCCACCTCTATGTCCTTTTATAAATTTATAATTTATAAATCCCCCACTTAAAACTCTACCCACCTAAAAATCATTGCCATCTACTATTGTTTAGGGATCTTCCTTGTCAGCTGAGCAAAGTAACTGATCATATATGCTTAGCCTGCTCCAAATGAAAAGTGAGTTAACATAACTTTCTTTGGTGAAGCAAAAGTTAAATGACATTACCTAAGAATCTGAGAACAATTTTTAGTTACCTATCAGAAATAACCGTGTTACTTTACATCAGGCAATCCAAGCTGCTGCTATAAATCTACCTATATTGGATTCCTAAATCTGATAGCGTTTACAACCACTTAGACAAGTAAAGAATTTAAATTAAGCAAATCCTTTTTCCTATTCTAATGTATTTTCCTCTCTCTGGACCTCATTTGATGCTTTATTTACTTGTCTGATAGTATTGAAATCTTAATTTTAACAGAGCAATGATTGTTTTTGTGTTTGCTGCTTCATTTGATAATTACACTTCAAATCATTTGTAAGGAAAAAAATTCTAAGTAGTGCACAAATAATAGGGAATAGCAAAGCAGAAAAGTCACTATTTACCATCCAAAAAGAAAGCACAGACCTCAGACATTAAAGTAATAGACATAACACTCAATCAGAGATTGCATACTGAAGGACTAAAAAAAATAAAACTTTACAAAAAGCCAGGAATTTATGTATTTGTTAAAGTCCGAAGGAAGAGGAAGACTCTTTTGTCTTACTTGATTACAGCTTGACTTTGAAGAATCCACGTGGCTATAGAAAAAGTAAGTGCAGTCCTAACAGATGTGAAATGAATTTTCTGTAGTAGTGGTAAGGAAGAGCTAATGTTGTTATACAAGTCATTTATGTGATCTCCCCTGGAATATTGAATTCCATCCTTTCCACTTTTATTCAGAAAAAAACACTTGGACACAGAAAGAGGATCAGCAGAGCAATAGAAAGACTGTTAAAATAAGGAGAGATTTTTGAGATCAGAAAGGAAACCTTTGGAGGAAACAGAGAACATAATGGGGATGTACAAATGCTCTGTAGCTCTACTCATTCTTTCTGGAATCAAAAATTAACATGTTAATTTTCTCCTGTGTATTCAGCACCCTGGTAGGTACTTCAGCACACAGAAATACTTAAATCTACATGAGTATTCTCTGATGGAGTCTACCAGGCTGATTGTTCTCCAGGAGATGCTGCCCAAAAATATCTCTCCTTTAATCTGGATTCTAGCTTCTATACCACGCAGCACAGTTGAATGTTGTTTAGAAGCTGTAATATTAACCTTTAAGAAAACTTTGCCTATTCACTAGGTGGATAAAGAAATTCACAAAATAAACCAGAAATCTTTCCATAGCAATCGATGGAATTACATCAGTACAACATCAGGAGAGAGGCATTTGAGGCTTTGTGCACTCTCTTTGTACCCAGTATTGTGAATAGAGCCATGTGATGAATCTGATCTTGTTGTATAAATCTAGAAGCCAGAACCTTTGTCATAAACTGTCATTCTCTGTACCTTTATCCAGCAGAAAACTCAGTGCAAGGGAGAGCTTCAGAAGTACTTTCCTGAGGTGCAAGGCTCCTTTTTCCCACAGCTGTGACAGTGTTAATAGCTATGTAGCTAATCCTTTCATGGACTGCTACAGCACAGACCCTGACTTCACACTTGCTTGTTTCTCCCTTTGTCTTTTTTAATTAATAATCATCAAATTGTGTCCGGATGGTTCTCCCCTCTCTTTGCCACTAGCATAACACCCACATGCACTCACTTAGCAAGAGGGAGTGGAAAAAGAAAGGCAGGATGGGGGTGGGGGGTGGTGGAGATGCCAGCTTGAAATTAACAGAGACAATTGCAGTTGACAAAATGATACCACATAATCCTAGCAATTAAGTCAAAGAACAGCACAACTAGTTCATTCTCAAGGCTCATGGCATTGCTTCCCTCTTCCCTTCCCTGCCTTACACTGCACATAGGAAACAAGGGATTACAGAAGGCTCTGTTCTCTTTAAGGAGCCTGTTCTTAAAGGCTTCAGCCATCCTGGCTG
>JAWWEW010000088.1:65861036-65880136 GCA_035583185.1 Anabacerthia variegaticeps | reverse complement strand
TGGTCTTTCATTCTTCACATTTCTTCTATACCGCAATGGTTTTCCATGTTCATTGTAGTAGGAATAAGAATCCTCACCCCTTATTTGTCCATTTGGGCTTCTTTCAACATCAAGATCACAATTAACCACTATCAATATACTCCATAAGCTCATGTCTTTTTTGGTAGATTCCTTTGATGATTTCTTCCATCAACGCCTCTAGGTGGCACATACTTTTTAGAAGATCTAGGTTGAGATTGATGTGATTCCTTGGAATTGAAGTTTCTCATATCAATGGCTCAATTCTAAGGATTCTATCACAAAAGTAAGTTCCCAAGATTTTCATCAATTAGTTCAAGTTTAGCATTAGATTGACCTTTGGAATTGATTTCCTAAACCAATCAAATTAATTTCATAAAATAAGTACTTCTGTCCTAGATCATTCCTGGAGCTTTTAAACAGCTTGATCCAATCTGGCATTTATATTCTGTGGACAAGTGTGGTGTCATTTGTGGACAGTACTACCAAATGCTGTATGAGTTGCATTAATACTTTAGTTTGATTTCATCTGGATGGATGCATACATAGAGCGTATTAGTCCTCTCTTCCCTCAAAGAAGTCTGGTTTAGCTGATCTGTGATACAATATAATAAAAGAAAAAGATTGACTTATCAGTGAAGAAAGTAAGTTTATTGGGAATATGGGCTCAGTTTTTAAGACTGGGAAGAATGATATTAATGAGTTTGAGGGATTTCAGAATGAGTTGAGGGCTAGCGATCTGTCACTGGACAGATAGTTCTTCCAGTGTTGATGAGGCCAATAAAAAGTTCCAGAGGGTTGGTAAAGCCAATAAAAAGTTCCTGAGGCCACCTAAAATGTCAAGCTTATCACCCACATGGCTATTGCTCCCTCCTTCAGTTTAGTACTTGGAGACTTGCAGTTAGAGCAAATATCCTCCTGTCCTGCTCTAGAGCCAATATCATACTGCCCTGCTCTTTTTGGCTGGCACTAAAGGATATTAAAATGAAAGATTTTTCAAGGAAAAAAAAAAGAAAAAAAAGGAAAAAGAAGGTAAGTTTTGATTCCCTTATTAGAAACAAACCTCACAGTGGAATGATGTAAGTGGAAAATGGATGAAGCAAGCCCTTTAAAGTTTCCTCATGCCTCAGACAAGCTTGAAATCTTGACAGGCCTCCTCCACTCCTGACTGCACAGGGATGGAACACCTAAACAGTAAGTGAAACCCTACATATGTTGGATTTTTGCAGGGGATACCTGTTATTTGCAGGTACCTGAATGAATTTCCAGTGGATGCCTAGCAGGTCATTTCAGTTGTCAGCCCCAAGCAGGTAATGAGAATTTATCAGCTCTTCATTCATGTTTACAATAGACCTCTCATCAGCACATTTCTATAAATATTTCTCTTACTTATCTGGGTGTATTTTGAATTAGCAGTTTATTCTTTTTCATCGTATTTGTATTTATTTGTGGGATTTGTATTTATTTGGTTTACACAGGCAGGATAAATAACAAGATAGTATTTATAACCCTGTTCTCACAAGTGACACCATGGATGGAGACCTCAGCACAGCCAATATTTCCATTGACGTCAACAGCAATAATTGCATTAATAGCGAGTCGCAGTGGTCTCATTGGTATTTTGCCCAGGAACTGTAGCATGGAGCTGAGAGCCATTGTTTCATAAAAAATAAAGAAACCTATAATTTTATTGAAAGCAGAAGGGCACAAAAATGATATTGTTTAGAAACTACTTGAAATAATAGCCATTATGTCACCACACTTGTCAACCTTTATGTCAGCTCAAGAATGTTGCAAAGAAAAAATAAATCTATAAGTGCTCAGACAATTATAACATTGGACTTGAGAGGTTGCACAGGGTCTTACAAAGAACCTTAAGCTGCTGTGTTTTTGTAACACTTTTCCTGAGTAAGTTTAAATTCAGAAATGGGGTAGGAAAGCAGTAGGAAGGCTGTTAAATAATACAGCTTGGATTATAAATTTAAATTAAACTCAATACTTTAGATTGGTATTTCTATGCTAAGAGCAGTTTTAATTCTCAAGTCTGCAACCCTGTTTCTTGGCCAATCTGAAACTATATTTGTTTTGCTAAAAGAAGGGTCATTTCACTTAATTTTGCTCAGCAAGATTTTACCTCCTGTAGAAGAGTTAGGTTTTTCAGGCTATTTCGTAGGAAGAAAAATGGCTTCTACACAATGAATTCTCCAAACATTTCAAAGGCCACATTTGATTTTGTTCTTCAGAGTGTGACATAAAAGGCCTGGGATATCTAATAGATTTTTTCACTCTCCTGTACACTGCATAGATGCAGTGAATCTGGAGATTAACAGAACCATCTACTTTCAAGTGAGTGAAGAAACAGAACAGAAGAAAGACAGGTAGGAAAAACTGGAGGTATTGTTTGGTTTTAATTCAAATCTTACTGCAAATTAAGAATCTGTGCCTCTTTTCATGCTCGATCATTTTGATTATTTTTTGGTATTAAATGCATTTTAATTTTAGATTTATGATCCCTTTGTCTGTTGACATGGATACCATGCACAAACTTTGTCTCTAACAACACAACCTTTTTCTTAGCTGCCACAATGACTGGATAGGTGTTTATCTTGTGTTGGGGAAATTAAACCTATGTTTGTACTGTTACTATATAAGCCCAAAGATTAACTAAAGCTCATTTCAGGTTCACAATGGACTTGGCCTTGAATTGCATAAAAAAAGTATTTTGTTGTGGCTTGCAATAAATTTGATGGATTTTATGGTTTAGGGCATCAAAAAATAAAAATAAAAAAAAAATACATAGAGGATCATCTCAATACTTCCCATTTCCCGTCATCAAAGAAAGAAAATAAAGAATGAAGAGGGTCAGTTTATGACTGAGCCACTTCAACAGCACCAAAATGAAAGTGTTTCAGGTCTTTCTTCTCAGAAACACAGAGACTTGAAGATGACATAAAATCATAAAGTACTATCTTTTCCTCCTATAAATATAACATTACACAATCCTTTGAAAATAGGTTTATTTTTCTTTTAAAAGTGATTATGTATTTTGTCATTCTTTTCTATCCTCATTTCTGTTTGAAAGCTGATTGTTGGAAACCTTCTAATGTCCAATTTCAGTGCATTATTGCCTTCACAAAATGATGGATGTCTCTCCATGACCCACGAGCACATCCCAAAGTTATCAAACCCTTGGTATCTTTTACATACCCTGAAATATTTACCAGGAAATCAGCATAAAGCTGAATAATGGCTGCCCCAGAACTGTTGCATTGACATAAATCAACAGCAGCACCAACAGTAATTGTGACATGTCATTCTCAGCCCTTGTTATTAGAGTGGTGTTGCTGTATCTGCTGAAACCACCCCCAGGCTACTCTGGCTTCACGAATTGCTGCTAATTCCATTTTGTAATGATACTGGGACAAATTTAATCACTTCAGAGGCCGAGGATGACAAAACTTTATTTAACCTAGAGGCACAGGGATCTGCGTGTCTCAACCTCTAAGTCTCAGAAGAAGCCACACAGGTGTTTTTCAGCTTTGAGACGCTTTTCTTCCTATATGCCTTGCTTTTGTGCACAAATAACAATTAGTACTCAAGAGTCCCACTTTTCTACTGCCCTCTCATCAGTGATGGTCAGTGTTTGATACTTGAGAACAAGTGACTCTGACATGCAGTCAGAAGAACCAATTGTTCAGTATTATACTTTAGGGGGAAAAGGGGTGAAAATGCCTTCATCTTTCTTAAACAATTCATGCCCTGAAGCAGAAGGGTTGAGGTCTCCTGTTGTTTTATCCTTGCTGGTGTCACTCATTCATAGCTACTGGATTTTTCATGATGCTTCACCGTGTGAGATTGCACTTTGACTTCCTAGAACATACATCATATTTTGGCAGTCAGGTGTTTATTTGAGTTCTCAGGCAATGGCTTTATTGCAGGTGACCCAGGCTCTCACTCAAGCATTGAGCCAAATACCCCTTATTCCAAACACATGCAGACATTCCTCATGCAACTTAAACTGAGAAAGTTTTCTTCTTCTCAGCTTCTTCTGAGTATTACCTTGGTCTGTGGCTTCGTTTAACTTGAATAGTAGATCTTGAAAAAGTCACACATTCTCATCTATCAGCCTTGGTCTGCATGTATAATTGTTTCTCTGTGTATATTCTAGTCTGCTTTTCTACGTAAATGGACATAAAATAACATTCAATATTTATGTCAATGTGTGCAAATGTGTTTGTTTCTCTGTGTGTCAGTGCTTGTTCTTCTACAGCTTGTGAACCTGTTACTCGGTTTTGTGCAAAACTAATAGAGCAGATGTTTACAACTATTACGATCTTATACGTTCCATGAAAATAATGTTGGGATAAAAGAAGACATCTTACTAGTTCAGATCTTCATCTGAGGGTAAGATCATGAAATCTGTCCTTAATAGTCACACTAGAGCTTACATGGGAAAGAGAAGCTACGAAGCCTTTTTCCAAAATCCAGAGTTTTCTTGCAACCCATAACAGTAAACCCCAGAAACAGGAAATACTGCAATTTATATGTACTCTAAAAGACTTCAGAAAGTTTAACCATGAAACATAAAGCCTTGTTACTTATGCTGTCCATGTTTTTTCTGTATCAACTGACACAGCATTCGAGACCAGATCCTTGCACTCTTCGCTCAGGCATCAGGAAACAGGAGTGTGGATGGTACTTACATAGCTGTGTAAAGGGAGATGAGCAAGTCATCTGAGCTGTCATCTTTCTTTAGCCTGCTTGGGATCAGACCCATTACAGCAATTTTTGGTCTTTATATAGCACTTTTCATTCTTACATTTCCCAGCACTTTTCAAGCAAGAAGAGTCTTGACAAAATCACGTTCCCATCAGCCATGAACAGTTCACTCAAAAATTAAACACTTTAAAAATTGGGTCAGATTCAATATAATATTGTTCAGAAGAAAAATGGAATAAAAGCTCTCACAATTCAAAATACTACATTTTGACACTGTTTGAAATAAGCTATTTCTTTCTTTTTTTGCTCTTTCTTCTGAAATTACTTTCCAATTCTGTGTTTTAGTATTGCATAACACACCATACAATACCATCCCATAACATCCTACATCATAATACAAATGATAAGATGTCAATTGAAATGTTTCAAATGTGTCGTAACGATATAAACCAGATTTTTTTCTTGATGAGAAATTAACAATTTCAGTTCTCCTTTCAAGCCATATAAAGCTGAAATTGGCAATTCTGTCAGTTTTCATTAAGTTGTAATTACATCTTCTCTATAACCAGAGCAAGTATACTTATTCTTGTTTTACAAATGAGAAATTTGAGTCATGAAAAAGAAAAGAACTAAAGCTCAGAAAATAAATGTTGGCAGATCTGAAGGTAGAAATTCTAGTTCTGAATAGAACTAAACATCCAGGGGTTATCTTTACATATAGACCTTCTTTGTCCACATTTAAAATATTTTTCTTTCAACCCATAGCAATAAAATCAGTATTTATTCATCTATCTATTTATTAATGCTTCACTAAATGTATGTAATTCAGACCCTCTAGAAGTCCAGATTTTGAAAAATGGATCTAATATGTCCAAGAATGAAAGTCCAGTTAAATTCTGTCTGGAACAAAGAGGATAAGCACAAAAGAAACTAAGAGAACTACAAGGTTTTCAAGTTGATATGTGAGCATTTTTAAGTGAAAGCACAATTTAATCTGAATATTTCCAGCTATAATCCTAATCCTTAGTACTTTTTTTTCCTGCAGGATTTAAAATCATGACTTCTCCATACATTTGAGGAAAGAAATAGGATCATCAATTGAAACATGCAGTAGAAGCTATTTTGAGATAATCTAGCAGTTTTAATAGCAGAATTCTGATCCACATTGATCTGATGTGATAAGTTTATGTGCTGGTTTAAAGGTAAACTAGTGGGAGAAATGAACCCATCTCAAGAGACATTACAAGTCAGAGTCACAATTCACTAAAAAGATTACAATAAATCAAATGATGCAGAAAAAAACTAGTTTTAACCCACAAAAAACCAGATGTATAACTCAGCCCCACAGGACACGAAAAGAATGATGTTCGTTAGTCCCTGTATTGAGCAACATGTGGTCCTCCTGAGTGAAAAATAAAAGGAAAGGAAACCTGTTGGTGAGGATGATCATTGCAGTTCTGTCAAAGTAATGATCACAGTCTTGTCAAGAGTGGCATTCATAGCCCTGTTGAGGTTCTGGTCCTCCTCTAGATCCAGTGAGTTGTACCAGAAGTCCTCAAACCTCAAGATTAAATATACTCACATTCAGGAGGTAATGCCCATTACCTCCCCCAGGATGGGGAGTTCCACAATGGGTGATTTAACTCTGTGAGTCCTGAGACATTTTTGGAATCTTTAATGGACTATTAGCATGACCCCTCAGGCTGGGTGTGAAGGTACTAATTTGTCCCTGGAGGGGAGTTATCACACCTGAGTCATCGGTGTGAGGACACAAACCCCCTCCTATCTCACATAGTTGTTTAATGCCCAGTTTGTAGCCTTAAGGGTCAGGTGTTCCCTGGGCAGCTGCTGCAAATGATCCATTATTAACAGTTCATCAGAAATTACACAGAGGGTGTAGAATACATTGTTTTTCTTATACACTCATAGTGATAAACTAGTCCGAGCTCCTGTAACTACAACAGCTTATCATATTTTTAAAAAACTGTGAAAAAGGACCTAAAAGTCTTGGGGTTTAAAAGCTGACCATGAGCCAGCAGTGTGCCCTATGGGCCAGGAGGGCCAGTGGGATCCTCAGTTGCGTTGTGAAGAGTGTGGTCAGCACTTCTTCAATTTTAAATTATATACAACTGTACTCTTTAAACATATTTCTGTAAGATGAATCTATGTTGAATACAAGCAGAAAAGTTTATATTAATATTTTACTGCATGTCTCTGACATGCAAAACATGTATTGTTTGCAGAGTCTAGCTGAGAGAGTTCAGATTTAATCTGAGGTTGCTCTTTATCCATCAAAGATGTAGATGCAGTTTGTGAGGTGGAGACTGCCAGTGCTTACACAGGGTGGGGAAAAAGACCTCTGAGAGGCTAAGGCATAGAACATCAGCAAGTGTAATTTCTGAATAGACTACCTCTTTGTGGAGACATTTGGATCTGAGGTTTGAGTGGACAGCTTTAATTTTGAATTCTGTGTATGAGAGTAAAGGATTTTCCAGCAATTATTTTTAATTCATCTACATGTGCTGTGTAAATGATGTTGGCATAGTATTCCTTTATACCTACCTTTTCATTACAGTATAAAGGAATAAAAAAATAAAGACAGATTGTCCTTAGATGATAATAAGCTCCCTGTGTTAGAAAGAAGCATTAAATCTGTCCATTTTAAAACCTGTCTTTATATGTAATACAGGTGATATTTGCAGTCTAAAGAATGGTGACATTTAATGAAGAAAGGTGTTTTATCCACAGATCAAACCTTTATGTTGAAAGACATTCTTCCATTCTGAAGTCCTTACAGATCACATCCAGACCACCTAAATTCAATTTTAGTCCCAGTCCCCTTCTATACAACAAGAACACAAAACCTTGGAAACAGCTGTTACCTTCTGAAAAGATAGGTGTGTCCACAAGGAAGGCAATTCAACCTCTGTCTCAGACACTCCTAGGCCTTAAGTATCTTCCTATGCAGTATCCCGGAGCCTAGAAGTTTCTGCACTCCTTAGATAGCCAATAGAAAGAAATAAATATCTCAGCCAAGAGATCTGAATTACCTTTATGATGTCTGCCTTTTAAGGGTTGCAGTATCTGGATAAGCTGCTAAGATGTTTTTTCCTCTTAATCATAATTTATCTTGTAGACTCCCTGATGAAGACAAGATTTTTTTTTCATGTCAAAATGTCTATACAAAGTAAAACAGTCTCATATATTAAGCCAGTAATTACTTCTAACACATGGTCTAGCAGTGCCATTGAAATTTCAGTTTTGGCATCTGTCACATTTTTCTCTTTCTTCTGCCCAGCCCCTGGAATCAGATTTTATTCAACACAGTGGCTTAATTTTCAAGGTTTCTTGCAATGCTACACCTACTCGGTTTAGCTTGTAAGAGCTGAATAATACAAAAAAACAGTACATAAAAAGTTAGAGCAGCTGAGTCCTCTGACATCTGAAAATCTGCATTGTGCCAGGTCTCTAAGGCTGTTTACCACTGGATATTAAAGTATTTACAAGAATTTTTTTTTTACCTTTACCTTTTTGCTAAATGATTTTGCTGTGTGGTTGTGTTGTTACTCAGGAGCGTGAGACACTCTGCCTATGCAATCTGACAAAGCAAAGGGATGATCAGGAGTAAGACTTCCCTCACTGAATGCAGCTCTGAGGCAAAAAGTATCTCACCATAGAAAAGTCACTGCTGATATGGTCCTAAATTTAAGTATATTAAGAGAGGAGAATGGGATCGATCTGTGTCATTCTTTAAAAGACCCTTAAAATGGTGTAAAGGATAAGATGACGCTCAATGATCTTTCACTCTGGTAATCCCTCACCATTGCCTGGTCATTTTATCATGTTTTCTTAGCAAGTAATATGATCTTTTTAAAAAGATTTGTAATAAAACATCACAAACTGAAAGCCAGGTGAGCAGGGCAAGCTAAGGGTCTTTCAATTGCTGGAGGAGGGAAATACTAACATCCAGAAACTTATTAATCCACTTTAAAATAAATTTCTGAATTAAATCATTTTCTGGAGGCAACCAATTAGCTCCATTGACCACATGTGGGAATAGTCTTATATTTGCTAATGCTAGATATGTAACTTTGATGACTAAATTTAGGTGAGATGAAACATGCCTTCAAGAAACTCTGTGATAATTCTGTAAACGTATCCTTTTGTGCTCCCTCTCTCCCCCGCTGTTTCTTTTGTTCACTTGTCACTTCTCATTTCCATGTCATGTATCTAAACTTAGACAGTAAGCTCTTTGAAGCAGAAACCATGCCTGAATATCTGTCTCAACACTGAATAACCAGCTTAATCTACTAGTAGGATCAGCAGCTGTAGAGTGCCTAAAACACTGTAAAGAAATTAAGTATATATGATTAGATTTTTATTAGACAATCTGCTCCCTTTTTCCAATAAATCAGAAAAAATTCCACTAGCCAGTAAGATACACTGAGTTGTAGTTGTTATTTTGTTTTTAACAAATAGTATTTTAACTGTTGTTTGTTTGGGTTTTTTTGGGTTGGTTTGTTTGTTTTGGTTTGTTGTTTTTTTGTTGTTTTGTTTTGTTTTTTACTATAAAACCATAGTTTTATATAAATGACAGTAATAAACAACAAAGGACTCCTGATCCTGAAAAATCATCGCAACACTCCACTGTAACTGAGTGAAGCCAGTAACTGTGAGACCATTAGGAACAGTAGATGGGTCAACACAGCACCATAAAAAGAATTAAAACCTAAGTATTTTGCAATGTTGAAGCTTTATTATCATTACTGTTGAATTATCTTGCACAAAAAAGTATTCTTTATCTTTTTTTTCCATAGTAATTAGATATGAACTAATAAGGATAAGAGTGGTGAGTTTTTAATTATACTAACAATAAATTCTTGGGTTTATAGAAAATAGATATAAAGAAGATATGACCTTTCCAGCAGATTTTCTTTAGTTTAACTGAAAGTTTCTATAAACAAATGGTGACTACAACCTAGCTAATCACTGGAGTATTTACATGCAAATTCTGAGGACATCAAGCAAGTAACTTACAAAATTATTGAAAATTTACATAAGTGCAAGGTCTCACAGTGTGTTTAGTGCCCTTCCCCATCCAATGTCCAAAATTATTTTTACAGTAAGATTTATCAGAGACCCATAAAAACCTGCCATTGGTTCAGGTAACATCTGAATGTGAATATAAATATCTGGCTTTTATCTATTACCTTAATGTAAACACCTTATACCCAGAAAATACCTTCAGGACATAGACTTTGCTTAAAGAGCAAACAAAGAAACAACAGTACAGTTCTAAAGAAGGTTTTGTCATTTTTCAACTGAGTACTGACCTTTTAAATAATCAGGATCATTATTGCTCTGATAAACTGTTGCAATATTTTTATTCATGAAGAAGAAGTCCTACATAATCCTCCAAATTCAGCCTCACGTAATCTGGGCCAGCATTGTGTTCTGTACCATTCCAGGCAACATATTTTAGACCATGGTTAGGAGGAGAGTCAAGAATAGTTAGTCCTTCATTAGCCTCCATGTTTTATATGCCAATATTTAGGTGAAAGGAACTCTGACTAAAGATCAAGTCCTGTCCTTGATTCTCAGTTGGACTTAAAGGGGAAGGAAACTACCTCATCCATAAGCATCTTCAGATAATGGTTATCAGCTCCAGACATCAGGAAGAATATTTCCACCAGAGCAGAAAAACCCTGTGACCTTCTGAGAGGTTCAGATATTTAAACATTGTGTGCTTACTGGAAATAAGCACTTTTCTTCCACCGCAACTAAGTTTATAGCTCTCCCTCAAAACATCCTCCTGGCATTTCTTGCTGCCAGGAAGCACAAATACAGAGTTAGACAGACATTTTGGTAAGACTCAGAAAGCCCACAATAAGCACACAGTGTGACCTGCATAACACAAGCCACCAAATTTTACCAAATAGTGCTTGCATGAAGCCTTATTCCTGGATATGCTAGAGGCAGTCTTTTAAAAAGACATCCAGGTCACATTGTCACCAGTATTCCCTGAGGCTCTGCATGATTTTCATATGTCTGACTCCCCAGAACATCAGCAGGGACTTTGGAAAATCATCAGAGAGTGCTTTCAAACCTAGATGCTTGCAGTATGATTATAGGTTCCAAAAACAGTGACACAGACAGCCACCAAAGGGAGCAAATACGTCCTTATTGACTGAATGTCTTGCAACAGAAATATTCTTAGAGAGTATCTTTGCTGAGGAACAAGGGATATAATTTAACATGTAGCACTCCCAGGAAGGCAAATGACTGAAAGCTAATTGTTTTTCCCATTATAGAGAACGTCTGTGATTGTACCAGTCAGTCTCTCTCAGAAAACATTCCAGACAAACATTATTTATTATGTACAGCAATAATAATAGTAATGATACATTTTGTTTGTACAATGTCATCCATCCTGATGTCTACCAAAGTGCTCTCATATCTTGGTTCTCTGTTTCTTTCAGTGGCTGACCTAGGCCCTGGATATTTGGATAACAAATTGTGATCATGGCTAGCAAAGACCTGAGAAAACCTCCCTAACATTGCCAACTTTTACCCAAAAACTTCTTGTCAAGGCTCAGTTGTTTGTCTTCTTTTGTCAAGTGTTTCCCTTGGGGAACATGAACACTTGAGAACATAGCATTGAAATCATCCAGGACTGGAGAAGAGATAGTTTGTTCAGTACCACCACCTTCATTCAGCTTTAAATTTTAGTACAGCATGATTATTTTAATTACTACTGTCAGTGGTTATTCATATCTTTGCTACTATGATATACAATGATCATTAATTTCGCAATGAATATTTGTGTTACTCAACTTAGTGTTTTAATTCTTGTTTCTCCAGTGTAAATGTTAAAATTAAAATTTTAATAAAGCCGATGGTAACATTAAATATAATGATGATAATAGGAGGAGCATACTTCATTTAAGAATCCTAATGTAGTCTCTTTTAATCAAGGTTCCTAACATTCCAAGAGGTAAGCATGCCCTCAACTTATGATAAAGCGATAACCATATTTGTGCAGATAAGTTTTCAAGTGCCAGTGGCAAACTCCCATAAATTTCAACTATGTAACACTATTATTTAATTATGTAAATTATCAATTATGTTTGGAAAAGAAAAGGAATAACAATTGAATTAATAAGAAAGGTGGTAGATACTTTCTGCAGGGTCAACAAAGGTAGTTGATTATATGTTTCATCTTTTCTACTTAGCTTGTTTCATCTCCCCTACTTAACTGTGAATGCTAGATGTTGAGTCTAAGGTGGTCATAAAAGCTCCCTCTATTTGTTATGGAAACATCCCCTCCTATGAAAATCTCATGCACCTCCATCAACTGAATCATCTCTAAAGGCTTCTTTTCCCATTGTTTTGCTACTGACACACACCACAATTCTGCAGATGAAAAGTTACAAGAAAACCTTCAATGTCTTCTCCTGAGTGATTATGTGCCATCATAGGGATTTATCAAGTGTGGCTTCACAATTCTTCTTTTAACTCCATTTTTGGTTTACTACCTACGGGCAAATTAATACATAAAGCTACGTGTTCCTTCTGCATCTCAGAGGCCTGAAATACTTTATGGGGTTGAGGCTGTGGAATGAAAGGTTTTCAGCTAAAGTCAATGGAGTCACAAAGGTAGAGGTCTCTAGGGGTGTTTGCCATCTGAAATACCCATCTCCAATACCACCTTGGTCCTTTATAATTTTCAACAAAGTACTGTTCCAGCCCATCCCTGAGGGCAGAAAGGACCAGAAAATCTAGCAAGGTGACCTCAGTTCAAGGAATGAGAGCATTTCACATGCTGTAGCCTTCAATCTTATAGGGTCTGATATACAGATAAAGTGAAACACAACAGAAATTCTTCAGATGTGGCTCAGTGGGTCTCTCAGGCAGCTTGTCAGAGGACAGAACCGTAGAGTTTCATCGCACTGGGTCCATATGCAAACCTGCTGGGTTTGTTTGACGTTGCAGTCTTCCTTCCAAATTAATTTGGTTAATAACTATACCTAATTTTGTTAAAGAATGGCTACACTCAATCTGCAATTCTCAAGTACAATACAGGTTTGAACCTATCTTTCAGGATCACCTTGTAGAATGAACCTACATCTAGCAATCACCCTATCAGAACTCAGTCTCCTGTTTCCCTTGTTCCATTTGCTTAAGTTTAAGGGTTTTCAGGGTCACAATAGAAATCACTTGCTCCCAGATAGTCAAGAAGCCTGTACCTAAAATGTAGGCTAAAATTTGGCCTTTCTGTCGTTATAACCACAGCCCTTCTACAATGCATTAGAGCAAAATAGTCAAGAAGAAAAATACAGGCTGCAAAATGGACAAAGAAGAAATAATTACTTTCTCAGTCTTAAAAATTTCAAAAATATGAAAGGCTAAGTCAAGAAATATTGTTAATTTATACCTACACTAGCTGAGTTTTCAAAACAAATAGAAACCCCACTCAAAAAAAAAATTTAATTAGACAATCTTTGTTTTTCTGCTAACATTTCTCGATTCTAAATTTTAGTTAAATATCTTATTGTTTCAGCTCTAGTCTGGAATGTGAAATATATAATTTAGGTTAGTTAAATGCAGTGAAGCCTCCAAAACATCCCTGCCAGAGCTTTGAATGGAATTAACAAGTGCATGTACAAATTACATCTTATTATTCAGCAGATGAATTTTTGCAAGGTTGAATTTTCAGTTATCAAGGTTATCCATCTTTCTGCCTAGACTATTTGTGAGGGAGATATAGAGCCCCTATTCTCCAGGGATTAAAACTTTTCTGATGAAAGAGACATCACCTCTAAACTCAACTAACATAAGAATGTCGTGGTCTTAGGTTATCTTGATGCACAGATGAGTCTGAGATTGCAAAACAGAGTATGATTAAGAAAACCTCTTTTTATGGCTGCACACAGTCACAAGGAATAAACCAATACTGTCTGAAACTCACAACTTCATTTGGGAAGAAAATATGAGGGGTATTTAAAAAAAAAAAAAAAAAAGAAAAAATGTAAATGTTGTTTTAAAGGCAAAGCATTTCAGTACTTCCTGCAGAAAGGACTCTTCTTCAGCAATCAATACACTGCCCTCCTAAGGTGGATAGCTTAAAACTAGATATTTAAAAGTTTTGAGAACTCTGGGTTAGTTTGGAGATCCTAGATTTAGTTATTGAATGGAAAGTCTTGAAAAACTGAAAAGCTATTCTAAACTGGCAGTGGGAAACAATCACAATGTCCTACATGCAATTTAGCCTCCTCTTATGTTTCTGTGTTATGAATTCTTTAGGAGAAATTGAATTGAGTGGTGTTACTGCAGTTTTATACAATTATCTTTAAAGTACATAATTGGTATGACTAGACAAGCTGAACTGTGAATTGTCTTAGGATACACCAGAGAGAGGGGACAAAACAACCCTCTGGTTTGGTCTAAGAATCAAACAAACAACCCAAGCAAAGGTATTTGCAGAGCCAGTGACTTCTGTGGGTGACAGATTCCATGGATTTCTTTGATGATTAGCTGTAATTAGTTAAGTTTGAAAACCAGATGCTGTGACTTGCACTCAAGGAATGGGTGAAATAGAAAACAGAGGGCCACTTTTTGGTTACTCAGTCCTGAAAGGAAAGAAAATGGTATGTTAGAAATTCCTACTTAGAGTTCTGATGCATGAAAACAAGGGATCTAGTGACCAATACACGCTTTAGAAAAGCATGTTTCTGGCATTAGAGGTTGTTAGCATTGGCCTCAAATTTAATGGGTGAAACAGTCTCTTAAACCACAGGCTCAGTTTTCAGCCTCCAAACACAAGTCTGTCCTCTGCAGCATAGCATGAGAATTTGGAGAGGTTTTTGTGAATGGAGCTTCTGTCCTGTGCTGGCTGTCATCCCAATGAATATCCATGAAAAGTGGTGTGTAGGAGACTGAGTTGTTCCTCTGAGAGGGGTCTCAAAAAAATTGCTGACAGCAGGCCTTGCTAATGTTGTGCAATCAGTGTAATTATCAGATTTACTTTTGCAACCATCTCACCGAACATTAAAATCTTCCTTTAACCTTTGGTGCAGACATCATGAAGTGAATTAATTATTTTTTCACTATGTCCAATGATAAGCGTAAACTTATACAAAACTGACAAGTGAGAAAAAATAAGCATTAGACAATATGATATCCTGCATTTGTGTCTTCCGCACTGCAAAATCTATTAGGATTGGGCAGATATTTTAGATATCATGATAATTTTGGGGGACTGGTCATGCAAGAATATCTCTACTGATTGGTCTTCATGATTGAATCATCTTACCACACCCTTGAGTGGACACCAAGTGTACGAAACAACCTATAAGTTAAACATTTTTATTTTTTTTTTTCCTTCTCATACCCATGTTCTTTCCTCCTGGGAATCCTATTTATGATCATAACCAACAAAACAGATGTACTTGTAGTTAAAGCTTGCTGAAGAGCAATGTTCTCCTAAAAAAACATTCTAGAATTGTGTGATTTGAGAAATTGGTGTCCAACATATTGACAGAGATAAGATCTTAGCTTTAAGTATTTCCTAGAAGTTTGAGATAATCCAGACCAGTTGTACTCTGAATCATGTCATAAACATACAGTAACATGAACAAGCCCCAAAAATAAGGTCTTCAACAAAATCAGTTTGTTCAGAAAGATCCAGAATTGCTTACTCCTTGGCTAAATAAAAAAAGTAGAGCAAATACAGCGAGGACCCAGGCCTAAGGAGCTATTGCTTAGGGGAGGATATTAACCCTAGGGAGGGTATTGACAGAGGAAACTGTCTCATTTTTTGATGTAGGAATCCTGCACATGAGAAGTTAGCCTGAAGAAAATAATCTTAGCCTTTCCTCTAAAAGAAGATTCAAACACATACTCATTTTGCCTAGATTCATTTTTAGACTTACAACTTACATGCTTAGCAAAATGCAGGCATCCAAGTTCCTTTAATAAGAAGATATTTAAGAGAAAGTTTATTGTACAGAATTGCGTTCCAAAGTTCTTTTCCTTTCAGTCTCTGTTGAAAAAGCTTAGATGACTTATTTCGAGTAGACATCACCAGATAGATCTTGTTCAGACTTGACTAAAAGAAGTCATCAGGCTACAACATTAAACACAGATGGAGGCCAGAGTAACAATGTGTCTCTGTTAAACATTTAATTTCAAACTCTGAACTTCATGTTGATTGAAAAATCAGCTTGGGGACAAAGGTGAAAACAGATATCCCTTAACTAATAAAACATACCCATCAAAAATGCAGAGCAGGTACAAGCATATAGGTTGTTCCTGCAAAATAATATGCTTATGCATATGTAGGTACCTAGATATGAGGGTTATGAGTATGGGATATAATCTTATCCGGCTGCACTTATAAGACTATTCCTCCTAGACAGGAAGCATACCTCATGGTTAGAATTGTGCCTTTTGTTTTTCCGCTAAATTGATAAAATTGTAGCTGTATTTAGACAAACATAATGTCTTTCTAGGAGCCATAGTGAGTATACAAAATTGAGTGTGTGATGAGAATGGGACTTTTTTAATTGCCTTGAATCAAGCTGTCCAAGGAACCCACTGCCAGGAGACTGAAGACAAGGATGAGGTGAGGAGGCCGTAGCCCACCCTGGGGGGCAAAGTCTTGGGGGTGTGATGCTTCTTTAGGTGTGTGACGTTTATCTAAAGATCAGTGGCACTCTCTGGGTGTGTGATGCTCATCTTCTATGAACCAGGTTCTGTCAAAAAGGGGCCCTGTATGCACACACCCATCACTACCCTGACAAAGTCTCTTAGCAGGGGTTCCTTCGAAGCACCACCTCCCCAAACCTAAACAACTTTGCAAAAAAGATAGCACCTCCAGCTTCTGCAAAAACATCTTGACTGTGCAAAAACATTCTCCACACATGTACATGGGGGAGGCACGGGGAGAGTTTCTGAGGGTACATAAACAATCTAAATTTATGTTTCAGTGGCTCTTCTCCTCCACCATTCCCCGTTGGATCAAGACACCAGCAAGCATAACAACCAAGTTCACTGGAGAGCTTTGAGTGGTGACTACAAAACTATTCTTCTTCTCTCTCTCTCTTTCCCTCTTTTCCCTTACATATTTTCTTGGGCAGTCATATTACAATCAAAATGGCTTAATACCTGTTTTCCTTTGCAATGACTTTATGTCTCTATATTGCCATGTTAGTATAGATAATAACAACCAAAATGGCTTACACATCTATTTTCCTTTGCAACAAAATTGTTCCAATATAAATCCTATATATATCTGTAAACACAGATCATCTAGTAATAATTTAATTCTCTCCAAGGGATTAATAATAAATCTAAAGTTACTCCTTCCTGGCAGGGCTTGTCATAATAGTGTGTGAAAAGACAAACTAAGTGGCATTGTGAGTTTGCTTGTGTCAGTCACATCAATATTGTACAGCCAAGAAAGTTTCTGTATTTCAGATAGGAGAAGGATGGGTAGTTTTGTAAGTGCAAAAAAGTCTGTGGTCAGACTTTATGCACAAAATCTGAGGGGGAGGGTTACTTGTGTATGACAGTTTACTCATGCATGAACCCCCCCACACACACTTTTTAGGACGTTTCTTGTTCAGGCAAAAGCAAGAGCATCTGTATTAGCCTGTGAGCACAAGCCTGTGATCATATATATGTACTCTACAGAAGAAGGAAGAAATAGAGCATGTGACAGAAGGAGATTCTATGTATTTGTGTGTGTGCAAATGCACATCTTTGCCCTAGGCAAGTTCAGGTACTAGTTTGAAGCTTGAGAAATTGACTTTACTGGGATTTGAAAGAGATCTCAGGTGAACTAAATTTGTCTTCTTTCTTTTCCCACTAGTGCAGCCAAAATGGATTCTCAGTCTAATAAGGTTTGACAAGACCTGGCACTGGAGGCAGGTGCCAAGGAATCCAACTAGTCGAAAGCATTAGAGACACCATAGGCACCAGAGGATAGAGGTGTTGCCATGGGAACAGAACGAAAGATGCTCCATGGTGGCTGGTTAGGAGGTTTGTTTAGGAAGTAGCCAAGCAGCTGCAGCCTTGCTATCACCCTATGCTTGAACAACGGTAGGTAAATTCCACCCTCCTCCCTGCTCTGCCAGGAAGTGAGGAATTTAATTCTACCTCCTTAAGTAAGCAGTCTTGAAATCACTGAGATCTCTGGAGATTCCCAAGTGCTATGTGTTGCAAAAGAAGTTTGCTGGTTTGGTACAATGCTGTAAATGTCTGATCTTCAATGGTTGTGTGAGGGTATGGAATATATATTTTAAAAGAATTAAAGATCTTCATTTTTATTTGCAAAGTTGTCCACCTCCCTTCTCTGTCTTCCTCTCTCTGCAACCCTGCAACCTCTTCCCCCACTGCCTGAAAAATGTGCATACCCTTCTGAGGAGGACAGTCAAAAAAAAAAAATTCTGAAAGAATAATAAGAACTCTTACTATGAAATCAAGTTCTGCTCCAAAGGGAATTTATGAAATTATTGTCCCTTCCAGAAAACAAATAAAAGGGCTTTTTACTGTTGTTGTCCTTTCTTTTTTACATCTGCAAATCTATAAAGATGGAAATGGAGTGTGAAAAAAGGAGACGGGAACCTTTCTGGCTCCAACCTAAAATACCAGCTGAGCAGCTGCAATACTGTAATTATAATAATTTGTGTTTCAGTAATGTGTAGAATCCTCTGATAATACCACAACTCCATGGTGCTAGGTGCAGTACATAATGCAGTAGGAGACAATGGGTAGCCTGCAGAGCTTGAAAAGAAGATCAAGAAAGAAAACAGCAATTTAATGCTAAAGGCTAAATCTGAAAAAAATGCATCTTTATACCACATCAGAAAAAGGAAGAAGGGAATAAATAAGGAAGGGAATCAAATTATTTATTAAAGAGCACTTAAAGATAATGTAACAACGTTAAGCAAACATGTTCTGTCTACAATCTGTCATTCAAGTTGTCTCTATCAGCAGCAAGAGTCTCAGGTTAATGATTATGATACACATACATACATGTAAATACCTCTATCCCTCTGTCAGTGTATGTGTGTTTCTATCTGCCCATTTGGTTACGGATAAATGCTGCCAAAGAACCAACCACAGCCAGAGCTAAGATAACTTCTGTCCAAACCAATGCAAATATTCTAAATTAAATGGTTGCAACTTCTTTTTATGAAGTCCTATTCACTTCGTCACACTGCTGCCCTCATTTAAACAGATATTTGTAAGTGGCTATACTATCTAGAAAGTCATGGGTTCAGTAACAGGTAAATCAGAATAAAAGCATGATGCTGAAATATCCATTTAAACATGGCAAATGCCACACTTTATGTGCACCC
>JAWWEW010000088.1:65812647-65824859 GCA_035583185.1 Anabacerthia variegaticeps | reverse complement strand
TCCGAATTCTTCCCTTCCTTCCGAATTCCTTCCTTCCTTCCGAATTCCTTCTGAACTCCTTCCTTCTGAATTCCTTCTGAATTCCTTCCTTCCTTCTGAATTCCTTCCTTCCTTCCTTTCTCTCCTTTCTCTCCTTTTTTTTTTTTTTAATTTCTAAACTTATGAAAAAAGAAAAAGACCAAAATATCTATTGATCTATTACTAGCAACTTCACCTCGTAAAGATCAGGCCTCATACCTGTACCCCAGGTTTTGTAGAGGTGCCAAGTGAGAACTAGCTCAGTTTTCTAATGATATGAAATTTTTACAGGGTGCATATGTCTCTGAATTCCAGATTGCAAGAAAGAATTGCACTGATGTTGTACTATGACCAAACAGAAGGAAGAAAAGCTCAGAATTGCTTGTGTCTAGGCAGAGGGGCTGGCCTATAAATTTTGACAGAAAAGATTTTTAAGGTTCATGTTCCACCGCTCCTCTTTTATTTAAGAAAATAGGCAAATGACCGTTGCACTGAGATTGCCTTTATTGTCCATATCTCCTCTAATATTCCTCTGCACTTCAATCTGTTTTGTTGCATGAACAAGCCCAAGGCCAATGTACACATTTCTGGAGCTCTGCACTACCACAGTTAAACTCAGAGAACAGAAATCTCCAGGGTTAAGCAATGGGGTCCAGCTTCATAATCCAATCTCATGTGAGGAGTTTTTTTTATTTTTTATTAAAATAAATAACTAAAGAAAATTTTTAAAGAAAGTAAAAAAGGATAAAAAAAGTGAAATTAAATTAAATTAAATCCTGCTTAAATATTCTTCTCTAACTGCCTTTGTTCTGGACTAGGAGAGAGGGCAGGAAGGGGTATAGGTTCAGACTTCTTCCAGTCTTTGACACCAAGCTGCTGCAAAATCTCTGCTGTTTGTCTCTGATTCATTCAGAGACAGCAATCAAACTGAGGGAGCAGAAATGGGAGTATTCTGCACTGCCAGTTTGGGACTGAACCAGGTGGGTGGTGGACTTCACTTTTCCAGACAGGAACTTTCTCCTACTCTGTTTGCACCTCCACTTGTCAGGTCAAGCAAGAAGCATTGGAAAGACAATGCTTCAGGGAAATGTAGCCTAGGGGCATGCCTGCTGGGTCAGGAGAGCTTGTGCACAGAGTATTTTCCTGGGCAGTACTCTGAAATGTTACACAGACAGCAGCCAAATCCCCACTCCTCTAGTTCTCCAAGTCTGCAATCTGCTTCCAGACCCATTATTTGGCTGACCTCAAAGTCTGAACAGATGTAGTCAAAGGCACATCATCAAAGAGCCAAAATAATGAGTAGTATTTACAAAAGGTACAGTGACCTCAGAAGTGACCATATATGTTTTTGTTTTAAACAGATTTTTGTTGCATACCTCCAGTATGTCAAAGAGCACTGAGAGCAACGGAGCCCTTCGCCACTTCACCACCCTGTTGCAGAGCCTGTCCTTTGTGCACATCAACCATCTCCTCTGCCTGGTTTTCTTACACATCACATCCCTCTGTGATGCTGCACACAGAACAAATATCAGCAGTGCAGTAAGCCAAACACACCTTGTCAAGCAAGTGCCATTACAACGTAAGGATTGATTTGCTTGTGGAGGTCTTGCATATAAGCAGACATGGGAGCCACAGCCAGGGTTAGCAGGTTTCCAAGTGGAGAATTTTTTAAGAGAACAATAACAAAATCCTGTTGTTGCCTCTTAGATCCTGGGTACTGCAGATTTGGGTTGGCCTCAAAACTTCCTGGGATGAGATAAAGAGAGGGTTATATTTGTACAGTCCCTGCACCTCTTCCAGGCAAGTGCTTCCAGCAGGTAGCTGTCTCTTTGGATATTAATGTTCACATACTCTCATTTTTTTTTGTCAGCTGCAGCCTCTAGCAACCGGCCTCTGGTGATAACCTTGTCGGTTCTCCCTGGACAAGCTGGGAGAGTTGTTTTCTGAATAAGAGCTGCAGTGACATCCTAAACTGTGTAGGAAATGCTGCTGGTGATGCATAAGTGGCATCAACTTGTCCCCTGCAAATATGTCTGGTACAAGTGCCAGAATATTGGGCTTTGAAGAAACACCACGTTCCAGAGGAGACACTGAATAATTGTTTATTTTAGTGAGAGGTCTTCTGTCTCTGGCAAAAGTAGATTGAAGTTAGGTGCTCAACCAGTCTCTTGTAATTCCATCTGGATGCAAAGCTGACTTGAGATATTTAGCGCATGCTAAATATCTTTCATGGTGGACATGGAGGCTCCCTTTATTTCTCCCTTTCCATAAGCAAATGGAAGTGCCCAATGATATTTGACCAAGTTTGTATTAGGTGGTGTGTAATGAATGAATGGGCTCATATTGGATATTGATTGTATGTTTGCATTGGATTGACAGATCATTTGCAACTTTAATGTCTATGATTCTAGAAGACCCCTTATGTTTAAGTGGAAGCTAAACTGACTGAACAATGGGACAACCCAAAAAATATATAGTTATACTTTTATTATTATTGTGTTTTGAAAGAAAAAATAGGGTCTTGAATTATTATTTTTTCTTTTGGAAAAAGGTACGTGACCTTTAAATACCATAGGATCCAGAGCCTTGGGGAAACATTTCTACATGGATAAATTCACTTTTAAACCAAAACCAAAAAATAAAAATGTTGATTGATATTGTCAAAGGTGCTCCTTCTTAGGAAAGTAAAGCATTAATAAACTATTTTTTGCCATTGAGATCCTTTCAGTTATGAAGCCTTCACGTTAATGCCAATGTGGTAAAGAAAGTAGCATTTATGTGATTCTGATCTTGATGTTGTAAAAACAGCTAGGAGTAATGCATTGTAATGTAAGGCTTAAAATGGAGAAACAGGCACATTTTGTCATTGATGATCAAAAAGAAAATTACTCTTTTATGTAAAATCACTATGTTAATTTTCTTGCCATGGCTACACTAATTTCTTGGGAAATTCTGTATGTATTAGACAGAAATCTCTACTGCAGCTTTCACCTATCTGCAGTCCTCTCCACCCACCTTTGCACAAACACACTGCATAGCTATGCCCTGTGCTCTGTGGGTCAATAGTTGTCACAGTCCCTCTTAGAGTAGGCTTCAACTCAGAGCTGGGTTAAATAGCATTATTTGCTATGGTCCAGTTCTGCAAAATACTAGAGACAAAGTAAACATCCTTTTCTATTCAACAAGGAGTTTAAAGCTGGTTTACATTTTTTTGAGTGCTCAAGACTCTTGAAGCTGAAGACACACCAGCATTTTTTAAGGCATAAATATAAACTTAAGCACGTCATTGAGTAGGCAGTGAAGAAGAATTGCTACCACAGTGTAAGGCTTTGTGGAAAAATTAAACAATTGGCAGCCATTACTTTGTGAATAAATTGTAGGTCAGTCATGGGGATTAAAGGATATTTCAGAGATTATTATTATTTTTCCCTGTATTTATTTATTTTGGTCATTTTTCTGAAAGCTCAGACTAACTAGAGATCATTTAGCCTTCTGGGCCTGGAGGGAAATATTCATAGGAGATCCTTTTGAAAATATGAAGAGCAAAATTGGATGAAACCATTTTAATGCAAGGGGAAAATAATCATTTTTGAGAGGAAGTAATGTTCAGTGTTGAAAACTGTAACAATGTTCATTATTCTGTTGGGTTTCAGAATGAGTAGCCCCTTCACACATACTTGCCATTAAGAATGATATAACAATGTTGTTTGTTCTTTAATTAGTTTTCTAAACACATAACAAACTAAACTGAATAAATCAAAATGACCTTCAAATTCTCAGAATTACAGCCTATTTAAATGGCCATAATAAGGTAATAATAACCCAAGTTAATAGTAGTTCTAGTTTCCATACTCTATGTCTTGCCATGTGATACGTGACAATAACAATTTTAGTGTGATTACAAATTATTCCCATAGTTCAGGTTTAATATAGTATTGATGTTGTAACTAATATAGATTTGTCAGTAAAGATACAAAGAAGAGTCAGTCCAACTTAATGTTAGCTGACAAGTCAAAACAACGAAAATACAAAAAAAAAAAAACAACTAACAAACCAATTAAAAAAAAAAAAAAAACACGAAAAAGACCCCACCACCTCACAGATTAATACACAGGGAGAAAGAAATACAAGTGAAAAAATAATGATTTCATTTCATTAAAGGCACATTTAATCTGATTTATAGAATATCAAGGAGAAAAATGGTACACATTGAATGTATCTGCTATTACTGCATTTCTAAAATGAAAGCAAGTATTTACTGCTCCTTCTAAGCCCTTCTGGTTGATGTTGCACATCAACCATTTTGCTGTTGTGAATCCATTAAAATTTAGCATAGTTTTCTAGATTTTACATCATGTACTCTAGATCAGAATTTGATGCAGAAGCATCTGCGATGCTATGGTCACTCATTCCACTAATTATCTTGAAAATCATAGCAGTTCTGCATATTTTTTGTTTGTCCTAGGCTTGCCTGGCCCTTGGTCTAACCAGTTTTCTCTTGTGCTATATCTACAGCACACACATGGAATATAGCATGTACCATAAACTCTGCAAAATGATGGTGTTTCTTGATAGATCCCATCTGAGTGCTGTAGCTCGATGTAAAACCTCATCTCTCCTGTTCCACTATAATTTGAAGACAAACAAGTTAATGCAGAGCACAGATGGTTTGACATAACCTGTTTGACCATGTTCTGAATTGGAAGATAAATGAGCACACATCCATTTACCAGTGCAGAAAAAGGAGTCATTGCACTGATTGTCAGCTCTTAATTCCTCAATTTTCTGCCTATTCCATTGACATTTAACTGATCAGGGAGAAAAAGTTTCTCTGGAGAATTGAATTTCTTGTAATGTCTTTATCCATGGGGTATTGCAGGGGCAATAACAGACATTGCTAAGCAAAGATGAGGGACTTGTATTATCCTCTAAAGTTGAGTCCAGAACAACTAACACTGTAAACATCCCTTATTTATTAGTGCATTTTAGTCAGTTGTTTAAAGGCTTAAGCATGTGAACATGAAAGAGTAACAAAGGATCCTGTGTCAGTTCATCTGGGACAACTTACATCTATTTAACCTGAAGCAAATGTGAGGTAATGTGCATAAAGCATATGAAAAAAAAAATAATTTACCCTATTCACCTTTTATTCATCCTGGATAAGAGTGCCTACATGGATTTGTTATCACAGTTTAGCTCACGTTTTTACTAATTACATAAATAAATGACTTGTGCACCTGTCACACTAGTCCAGATGTTGTTCATATGCATAATAAAGAAATCCTATCTTGCCTGCAGAACTTGCTCTTTAAGCAAACAAGGCAAAGAGTGGTTGTTTTTCACTATTTTGCAAGAGGGGGAACAGAGAAGCCATATGACTGGAAAGCTGACTTGTTCCAAGTAACACCACTAAACTGTTGAAAGACACAAGACTGAACTCATACATCAGATGAGATAGCTGTGAAATCATCTTTCTGGTGTGTAGGTAGGCTTTCTCACCAAAGTAAATGGTCGCCTTTATTTTTTTTTTCTTTTTATCTTTTTTCCTTTTTCTTATTTTTTTTTGGTTGTTTTTTTTTTCCCCTCACATGTGTACGAGACAAATATCTGAGTATTTGAGAGAAGTATCTGAGCCCCTAGAATGATTTTACTCCTGATGGCTCACAAGAGTCCTCTCTCAAATGCATCATTCAAACCAAGTATAGAGATAAGGCTATATGGGGTTTATGGGCCCTCTCTTGAAAATCGTGGGACTTGTGTCAAATGGGAAGGAAGCTCATTGCTAGCAGTGAGCACAGCACAGCCCTCCTTACAGGTCCGCACAGCACCCACTAAGAAGTGATTTAAGAGTAACACTATGAAGTTGGTTTAGTTACATTCAGGCTTCTGCTTACCCAGAGTTGAGAAGAACTCAAGGAAAATGCCACAAAAGGATATTGGTTTTACTGTACACATTAAAAAATACCCCTGAAAACATCTTCTACAAAAATTATCAACAAGGCCTTTTGCCAGTGAAGAGAATTCAAGAAGCTTGATTTGCAGCCCTCTATGCTCACTGCTGTACGAGATCCACTGTTTACAGAACAACCTGTGAATTAATGTCTTTTTTATTTGTACTACTATAGATAACTAAATAAGAAGAGAAAGCAGAGGAATTATGAGAATGCCCAGTAGTCAAGCATGTGTTATGTGACCTAGCAATTTTACTTAACGCTGTTCAAATCTCATCTAGTTTCAAAATAAATAAATAAATATAGTCATACAGCAGAGATTAAGAGCAATTCCAGGAGATGTCTGGAGATACCATATCAATTAGGTTTGCACTTAAGGGGAATTCTTCAAATTGATGTTGGTCATGCCCTGGATTTAAAAGGAATAATGAGAAAAATTGAAAGACATCTATTTTTCTCCTCCTTACATCACAATGCAACTCTTTTCCTTTATCCTGCAGATTGCAAATTCTTAGTAAATATACGTGCACATGCCTCCAGTACAGGTCAAAATGCATGTTGTCTTAAACTTACCAGTCCTTCAAAGATGACAAGCAAAAATGCATTCAAATTCCCTATACAAATATGCCAAAGATAAAGCCATGAATGTTGCTGCCCTTTCAACTGTTCATCCCATTCAAAGAGCACTGTAACAAATATTTAGAAGGGGTATTTTTCCAGAAGGTTGGTTTTGTGGGGTTTATTTCCCACTTAATTGGATGTCTACTTACATATGGGAACCTGTGCTGTTGAATTTTATCCAGTAGAATAAAGAAAAGGATAAATGAATCAAATGGATAGAGACAACATGGCCTAGTAAATAAAATGCCAGATTTGGGAGAATCAGGAGGCCTGGATATTATTCCCAGCTCTTTCCTGCAGTGTAACTTTAGGCAAGTCTCTGAGCAAGCTTTCCTTCACCATTGTGTTGTCTATTTATATTGTAAACTCTTCAGAGAAAGCATCATCCCTTGTTGCATGTTTCTACAGCCGTGAGTGCAAAGGAGCTCTGTTCTCTGTTGGAATATCCCACACACAGTAATTGAAACAAACCTCCACAATCCACAAGTCAGAGAAAATGTTAATCTATGTTTCTACAGCAAGTGTGACTGCAGATAGTTCTGGGCAGTAGACAGTATCCAGATCACAGAAATAAGCAAAATTATCCCTCAGCAATGCAGGATTTTCGAGGCATCACCAATTCCAGTGCAGTGCAGCAGCACAAAAACCTGGGTCCTGTAAAAACATCTATATAGTCTTTAATAACAGTACGGGCAGATCAGCTTTTATCTAAAGTACATATGAGCACCAGCAAAAAACCCCAAAACAACAACAACAACAACAACAAAAAACCAAACAAAATAAAAACAGCCTGGTGTTCAAAAAACACAATATGCTCAACAGGGAGGAAAGAAAAGTGTTGGAGGGAAGGAGACCAAAGTCTCTTCTGTTAACACCTCCCTATGTACTGTGCATGCTTTGCCTCCTATAATGCAGCTCTAGCTGTGTTCACCCTAGTACTTCATCCTTTCCTAAAGGACATTGGTATAGCCAGAGAATGTGCAATTGTATATTTTGTCCTCACATAATTTTATTAAAATGAAAAAAAACAAAAAAACAAATAAAGATGAAGTGTGCAGAACTTGAACTTCACACTGCAACATGGACAGAAAATGAAGTAATCTTGAAAAACTGATTTAAAGTTTTTTCTTTAATGAAGTTATTTCTGTCATCTATTTGTGTAGACATACCTAGTTTTAAGGTTAAGACTACATTGTAATTTGAGCACAGTTTTGAGCTTATTCTTTATTCAGAATTCAATCACCATTGACAGTAATTTTTCTCACCTCATTGAGAGTGGGGCACCTCCGTGTAAATTCTGGAACTTGGGTGGAATGAATCCTAGACTATCTCAAGCCCAAAAAACAGTGTTATGCACCATGAACTCTGATCAAGCAGGTGTGCATGGAGCACAAAATACAACAGCTTAGACCTACATCAACTATGATTATTTTAGCTTTTCCTAGGAGCAATGTGGATTCATCAAGCCCAAGCTGCAGATTAATGACACCCAGGATGTGTCAGATAGCAAAAGGTCCTTGCAACTCAATATTTATAACTCAACAGTAATGCTGTAGGCAGATATAGCCCAATGGACTCGGGTACCTGCAGTACTTTTACAAGCTTTGAGCTAAGCCCTGACTCCCTTCCCAATGGGATTTTGCAGGCCTTGCTGTGACTGATGAACATCCATGGTATGTGGACCACAACCAGCAACTAAGCACCCACACAGATTCCCACTCACACTTGACTCTAGCAGGATGGAGAAGAAAATAAGAGTAGTAAAAGCAAGAAAACTCATGGTTCAAGAGAAGGCAAGAGGCTGAAAACAAAGTGATACAAAGGCAATTACAAGGGCCACCCCCCAGAACCAGACTGATGCTCTGCCAGTCTCCAAGCAACTGCTAGCTTAGAAGAGAACCCACACATATTCTGCAGTTTTTATTGCTGAGCATGGTGTTACATGGTAAGAAATATCTCTTTGGTCATTTGGGTCAGCTGTTCTATCTGTGTCCCTCCCAACTTCTGGCCCACCCCCCACTGCCCATTGCAAGAGGGCAGAGTAAGAAACAGGAAAAACCTTGACAGAGCAAACATTGATAAGCAAAGCACTGGTGTGTTACAAACATTGTTTTAGTCAGAAATCCAAAATACAGCACCATACAGGCTGGTGTAAAGAAACTTATTTCTACCCCCAGACAGATCTAGTAAAACAGCTTAATTTTGGTTTGATATATTTGCCCTCATCACCCATTCTAAGCCTAACACTTCAAATACCCTGGGTTTGAGAGAGGTTCAAATACAATCTTGGGACTAATTCACGGAGTTTATTATAACTGTTGAATTTCTTTGAGATGCCTTTAACAAAAGTGTCATTCAGGAAAATATGTAAAGTGGTGACTTTCAATCTAGGATCTAAGAATGGATTTCAGAAGAGTCAACTAAATATGGAGAAAATAGACTTACATAAACTATACAAACATCTGCCCATGCATTAAAAAACTTTAGGAGTCTGAAAACAGGGAGTGGGGAGAAAAACTGACTTTAAAAATATTTCAAAATCATGTTAATACTGAAAATAATTTTGAATTAGTGTAATACTTTCATTTTAATGTCAGAGTGAAAACAATCAAGGACATTAACAATGCAGATGCACAAAAAGTTCTTACATACCCAGTGAAGTTTCTTGTCAGCTTCATTTAAAATTATTTCTTTCTATCCTTTGACATATTTATTTGTCTTTGCAATTTTTTTTTTTTAATTTACTTGTTTAAAAGTTTTCTGCCTTCAATAGCAGCTGGAATCCCAAAATGAAATTAAAACCATGTAGGTGCCAATATATATATTCAATAGTTATGAGACTAAATTAAACTAATTGACATTTTATTAATATTCTGCTGTTTGTTCCCGCAGAGTTAAAACCGTACTTGAGATCCCATTATATGAAAATATACTCTGGACCATCTGGTAGCCAAACATTTCTGATTATAAATAAGTCATTTTTTGTTAATTATTTATTTGGGAGCTTTTGTTTATTATACAAAAATCTGGAAAGGGAGAAGAAATAGGAAAATATGCTGGGCTTTATATTACATCTTTCATAAACAAACCTATTTTTTTTTTCAGAAAAATCTGGTTGAGACAGGAGAGGACCCTGAATATTCATTTGAATTAAAAAACAATTTCTGAAGTGAGTCTTGTTTGCAGCCCTTTGGCTTCACTGTGTGTGAAGTCCACAGTTTCAGTAGAGAAGACACTCAGAAGTTATAAACATTATTTTTTTAAGCTATAACATTAAAATCTAAAAAAAAGGAAGAAAATCGTTTATCAGTGAAAATATAAGAGGACAAAAAAACTTCATGAAAAAGAAGGTAAATCCATTTGATAATGATAATGAAATACTGGCACTATCAGTAAAGAGGAGGAGAGCTGGAGGTTCTTCATCACTGGAGGTGTCCAAAAACTTATTAATTGTTATCAGGAATGACGCAGAAAAAAACCTGATCTTTTCCTGAGGAAGTACACTTGAGTCCTTGACAATGGACTACTTGGTTTCTCAACATAATGTGAGACACTGAAATGATTTTTGGCTTAAACATTGTTAAAATCACTGAAGTCCACTTCCCACTTGAATACCCTCCTGGATTTCAGGGAATTACACTGTGAGTCCAGTTAAACCTCGTGACAGCAACTTAAGATAAGATAAACATGGCACTAATGTGTGATCATCTCAGGTTTAAGGAGAAGCAAACAAGGCTGGGAGAAGGTTATAGCCCACAGTCTCATTTGCACACTCTCCCCCATGAGAAATTGTTCTGTGAAATGCTAATGTCTCAAACAATCAGCAAAATGGCCTCCCAGGGGTTCAGAGCATGTGTACCCAACACCTCAGGCTACAAGCTGGATGTTAAACAAAACAAGGAAAGAGGTAAATTCTGCAAGGAGGAATATTGTTTCTTTTCCCCTGCATAAATGACTCAGCCGTAAGTCCCCTCATGGAAAGCACCAAGGCATTCATGCATGGTATGGAGGTATTCATTTCTGCTGATGGGACATGATGGACTCACCTGTGCTGACTTAATAGGCAGCTGTAGCATCTTAGAAAGTGTCAAGCACTCATGATGTGTTCTATGATCTGGTATTACATAATCCATTGTAAGACTCCTCCTTCAGGAGAGATACCAGGGATGTTCCTACCCAGCCTAAACCCAATAAAAGACACAATGGACTTCATCCAACACACTTGGACTTCCTTTACCACAGATTATCTTCCCTCACCACCCTGGGATGCCCTTTTTGGATCCAGACTGCAACCATCATTTTGACAAGACTGGGACTCTCATCACCAAGACCACCACAAGAAGAAGATCAGTGAGACAATGTTGAAATCCAACATGGGAATCTACATAAATCCATGTCTGACTGCAAAGGAACTGCCATGTTACAGTTAAAAACCTGCCTAGTCATTGAAGTCAAGTCACCAAAGACTTTTGAATGAAAATCAGAAGTTACAATGATAAAGCTGAAGAGAACATTTGTAGGCAGAAAGCTTAGAAGAAGGGCTGTAAGAGGGATAAAGTTTGAAAGATAATGTTCCTCACTGAATAGGATTGGCAAGCAAATGTCTGCAACAAACTTTTTGTTCACTTTGTTGACAATCCTTAACTACACAGACTAGAGAAAAGGAGTATCTGCCATGTTGCTCCTATTCCCTTGGTAAATTGGTGTTCTTCTCCTAGGCTGAACTTGCTCCATCTCAGTTCTGAGGTCCCTAGTTGGGGGGAATTTCATAGTATTGTTTATCCAAATATTTTCAATTCTAATCAAGTTTACTATCAGGAAATTAGTCGTTACTCTAAATTAAAATATTTCCTTCCACTTATTTCTCTCATTGATTATAGTTATGAATGGAGGTGGCTTGTTTTGCTTTAATGGGAGTGGCACACAAGGAGTACCTGGTGGACTGAACCATGTACTGTCCTCTAGATGCATATGCATATGATCCTGGCATATGACTGAGGTTGCCAAGCAATAAAAGCTCTAATTAACATTACTGAGACATTCATAAATATAGAACAGAAGTTTAGATACTGGTTTTGCACTATTTTATCAGTTGTTTTAGAAAATAAGACACCATTATTAGTTAAAAAGGGAAAGGGGAAGAGAAACAAATCAGTCTCATTTTAGTTTGTTGGGAGCAGTTTCCCTGGGTTTTTTTTTCAACTTGATTTGGCCTTGCAATAGATTTTGGGGAAAAACACTGTTTAGGATGAGAGACACAAAGAATCTCACATCACTTCAGCACCCCTTCAGCCTCAAAAGTCTTGTAACAGACAAAGGAACCATTCACAGCAGCCATTAAAATCACACTCTGCTATAAAGCTTTACATGGTTTATAATGTAAACAGTCTTTGTAGTCATGCAGAACAATTTTCTATGGAACACAGAATTAGTTCATGAGGCTTTGAGTCAATTCTTCATGGAGTTGGAATGGATATTTAAGGAGAAGGAGAAAGTGGAGGAGAAGAAGGATGAGAAAGAAAGAAAGAAAGAAAATGGAGAAGGGAAAAAAAGTGCCAGCACTACAGAGTTTATCACTGCCACCACAGTTTTGTTTTTGTTTTGAGGTGAGGTTTTCATTTG
>JAWWEW010000088.1:65786216-65804358 GCA_035583185.1 Anabacerthia variegaticeps | reverse complement strand
TCGATTATCAAATATTCTGATGCAAATTCTCGCCTGGATTGAAAAGTGATTTATTTTAATGGAATTGTATCAAGGCCCCCTTTTGTTCCTCCCCCCGTACACCTAGGAAAGAAAGGACATCCTTTTTCTCCCTCAATGAGCCTGCAAATCACTATTCCCCCTGGAGTCTGAATATCTATTCAAAAAAAGTAGCTAACTCAGAATCTGTTCTCATCTTCTCGTTCCTATAATTAAAGTTTTAAATCCTCAACTGTAGAGGTCAAATAGCACATGTAGAACATTTGCACTCCAGCTTACTGACTGTCAGCACAGGGCCAAATCCTTAAGTTTTTATACAGTCAATGTAGTTGACAGTATTTTTCCCAGAGTTAGGGCCAGATTCAGGCTATTCCCATTTTGTACATCAGTAAACTAAGGCACAGAATGATTAGATATCTGCTCTTGGCATAAGAATGAACTATCTAGGATGTCAAATCTTGGGTTTCTAATATTAAAACTGACATGATTGTTACCAAACTGATGTGTGCAAAGGTAAAATAAATCTCTTTGTGGCATAAAAAAAATTGACTCAAGAGGCCTGGGTTTACTTTGTTGATTCTGCCAAAGATTTTTGATTCTGATATACTCAGTTACTTGTCTGGTGCTTTACACTCTCAGTGTGCAGCAGGATAAAAAGCAGATCCTCATAACACTTTGCTCTTCAAGGGAGAAATGAACAGAATGCCATTTATATGCATGTGCACATATGTATATACTTATATATTTGTATGGCCTCAGAGAGAACTGGAATATATGTGAATTTACACGCTTGAATTAGTACAACAAACTGTGCCCCACTCATGCCTGCCCAGGTATGCAGCCTGCAGATTATGAGTCTGCCATGTGACTGGGAGGTGGGAGGGGTTTGTGTGTGAAATTGCTCCTATACCCACCCATCAGCTCCAGTGTGGTGGCAGTCAGACCTTACTGTAATGTCTGTAGACAGTATCATGTGAAAAGCTTTTGTATTCAGCATCTTTATAGCACAAAGAGAGACAGAGGTGTTCTGAACCTTGGGATCTATTGCATATTGTAAACTGGAGACAAAAAAATGATTGAAATGGAGGGAAGTTTGAACCTGGGTATCAGTATAATGAGATTTGTCAGAGTTTTGTTTCTGTTATTCCTATAACTTTCTTTTTAAGCGCAGAAGTTAAAAAACAGAGAATCGTAAACAAACCAGTTTTAAACTTTTAAAGTCCACACACCTTCTCAACTCTCATCTCTACTTGATAGTGAGCCCAACATATTTAATTATTGTCAGTGTAAATTAACTTGCCACTAAATGAAATTGACTTTGAAGTGTTATGTTAGTTGATTTATTGTATTTTGTTTTTACTGTGATCTACACAGGATTTCCTTGTCTAATTAAACTAAAAATCTGACTTACTACTTGCACAGCCTCGTGGTGAACCAGATGTTGTACCTGTTGCACTATTATCATTAATGTTTCACCTAGAGAGAATAATCTGTTAGTTCATGTTGAACGTTATATAGTCTTCCCAATGTCAACTCTGTTGCTCCTCTCTCTTGACTATGGACTAGTTTGCTGGACTAACAGCCTCTCCTTGAATATTTGCTGTGAATACTGGTCCAAATTCTTCCCACTTTTCTTCATTTGACTACTTAAGTGTCTGAGTTAGGAATGCCTGCTCTGTGGAGTTGGCTGAGAGGAAGGCAGGCAGGCAGCCTGGCTAGTGCTGGGGATTTTAAGTGGCCATCACTCTCCTATTATGATTATGCTTGTAAAGAAGCTCTCTTATGAGGAGATATATATAACCTTGTATGTGATGAAGACAGGTGGTTGCAGCAAGAGGCAAAGATTACACAACATGCCATCACCTCAGATTTCTTTTGCATTTCGTTTTGTCTTTCCATATCATAACTAACAAATACAGATCAACAGAAGACCATAATTATGTAGCAAAAATATCACAAAAAAAAAAAAAAGGACAAAAAAAAAAAAGAGGGAGAGGGGAGGGAAACAAGAGAAGGGTTTTTTACCACCTTATGCATGGACAAATCAGAAATACTGTGTCTGGAGACTTCTGAGAAACAGGAACAGACTTCAGCAATTGTTCTACCTTTCATATTGCAGTTTATTTGGGTGCAAAAATGCAGGCAGGATTGTAGAGACAATCTACAAAAAACAGCCCAGGATTATACTAAGATTTACTACTTTTAAAAAAAGGCAAATAATCCCCCTCCAACACCACCTTATTGCGAATCAGGACACAAATCTCTGAAGAATAAAAGCTTTTCAGTTTGCTGTTAAGTAAAATATGTAATGTCAAAATTCCTTATATACATTTTTATTTTTTTTTCAGCTAAGTTATAACACTTATGTTATACAAACAAGGGGATTTGTAAGGAGGAGTTTTCAGTCAATACAATCAATATCCATAAGAAAAATTTACTTTAGCTATAAATTTTATTTGGAATTCATATGGAATAATCTATTTATTTTCACACAGATGCACAAAAAAGCCATCATAAACAGGACAATCCTGTCACTTCTCTGCTTTGTAATGACCTTGGGCAGGAAAGGAAATTTTGACTCATTGTGCACCAAAAAAAGTACATCAGGCCATTTTCCACTTCCTCCTTCAGAGCTCAGTTGTCGGCACTACTTACAAATGGCAAAAATAAATCTCAAAAGTTTCCCCATAAACAGAAGTCTCAGTTTCTACTACCTGCTTGAGTTCATTGATTAAGCTATTTTATAAGATAATAAAATACAATAACCCCCACACACAAATAGAAAACATCACTTGCCCTAAGGCATTCCAGTGTTTCACTCTCCTGCAGAAGTCCATAAGTCATAACTAGAGGTACATAAAAGGTGTTGGGCTCAGGCTACACCAGGACAAGCAAAGTCTGTCTAGGCTGAGAAGTGGGTTATGCCTTTTGGGAAAGAGCCTGCACCTGTAGTCACAAGTGAGTTGGATGAAGAGAGTAAAAATCCCTAATCAGTCATGTCAAGAGCAAGAGGATACCCCCTCTGAGAAAGACTGGATGGACAGTGTTGAAATCATGATCCACCAAATCACTCTGATAAAGGCTGTGTGCCAATAGGTATGTCAGGATGAATGCTAAGACTCAGCTGAGGCTGCTGGCCACATTTTGGGTTAAAGTTCCCTTGCTATGGGCACAATATGGCAAATACCGCACTGATCTCCAAATATGACAGGTCTTTGTACACATCAAAAAAAAAAAAAAAAAGAAATGCATTCTGCCTTATTAGAAATGTCTAGGATCACATGGACAATCTAAAAAAAAGAATAAAATACAATAATATTAAAAACAAACAAACAAACAAAAAAAAAACCAAAAAATAAACCAAACCCCATAGAGCTGAATCAACTGCATTTATAGTTATGCAGTAGGTCAGAACCTCTTCTCGAAAATAATTTCCAAAATTATCACCAAAACCCAATCGGATATTTAAATTAAAGATTTTTAATATATTTCTATATTAATTTTTCATTCAAAAAAGAATGTTGCACCTATATGCAATATATGTATAATTTCTGTATATATAGTAAAATTAAAAATAAAAAGTAAATAGTTTTTTAACTGGGCAAAACACACAGAATTTTAAAACTTATTTATTTATATAAACAGTAATGCATCTATTTAACAATTTTTCAATAGTTAAAACTGAAGTAAAATTAATAGAGTCTTTTTTCATCTCATTAAGAGTTGTAGGAGCTCACAAGTATCTACAACAAGTGAATGTTTCGTGCCCAATGTTAGAACTACAATACAAAGAAATCTGCCAACTTTTCCAAGGTCATTCACAAAATGCAAACACTTTGTTTTCCCATTATCTATTATGACTTTTGAATTGCTGTGAAAGCACAAAGGAGGAGATAGCCGAAGACAAATGATTTTTCTTATTTGCAAAAGGTGTGTGCATATGTTTGTACTTTTATTATCACATAAACCAGTGTAATCAATAAGCTTAAGCATGTATTAGAGCCTAAGACTTCTGCTTACTGAAAACTTTGGTATTCTATGTTTTATTATCATAACTGATGACCTGAAGTCAAAGTAGCAGAGCACTACTATTCTATGTTTTTATTGGTTAAACTCTTCTGCTGAATTAAGTATATAGTAACTCCTAAAAAGGAATGCTGTGACAGAGGTGTGAGAAAGGGAAAAGGAAGGGATTTTTCTTCCCTTGCTTTTAATTAAGGTTTTCACTGGTATCATGCCTTACATTTTTACCATTATGGCACCTGCAACTGATGTGAGTACCACTATTTCTGATCAAATCTTGTTCTCTTATGTAGCTTCTTTTGTAGTTACATAGGTACATTGCCTTGATTGAACCTTGTCTACATTTGCCATTCTCAGGGTGTGAACACAGTTAAGTCCCTGCAGCTCATCAGATAACTGAGCAACAGCTGAGATTCAACTATGTTCAATGTGCACATTATGAGTCTGGAACAGATGAATCATAATGAAAGTTATCTTAAAGCCCTTTCATTATCTCACCTTCACTAAGGACTTACATAAGCAAGAGACAAAATGTTTTGTAACTTCCTAAACGTTGGGAACTTGTTGGTCTGAGTCTACCCTTGTGTCCATCCCACTTACATACACCATACTTGCAGGCAAAACTGTTCCAAGCATAGAAAAGCATAAAAATAATTGGCTGATATAGGCTTACAATGTCTCCATGCATGAGATTTTAGTCAGGTCATAAACAGGTTGTGGATTTTGTGTGAAATGGAGATTTACTGTAGTGGTCCACGTCTAAACAACGGGCAAGGCTCAGTGCTGTTGGTTTTATTCCACTGCTCTAGGAAGCTTCCTGAGAGGCCAAAAACAACTATCTACATGTGAAAAGACAGGGAGTCCAAGAAAAGTTAAAGACATATTTTGAAAAGTAATGTTGCCAAATGAAAAGTTAAGGTTGCACTGAAATGTGGTAGATAAGTTGTCAAAGTCCCATCTGGAAATAACTTTGAATGCTTAAGTTTTTAGATATTTCTTTACATGAGTTTATTCCAGGACTTTTGAAGATTTGAAAGCTGTGTTGTTGCTGTTACTATTAGCAAACCAAACTGGTTCAACATCTTCCCAAATTCCAGGCACAGTGTTTTGGGATCTTCAGAAATTTCCTCTTCGACAAGCCACACCAAGGCCCGTAGAATAGGAAACCAGAACAAACAGCACTTTTTTACTGAACATGGAAAGATCTCATGGATGTTGTTCATGTAATTCTGAAATTCACACATAAACTTTTTCTTTTCTTGAAACTGACACACAGAAGAATGCTGATCCTTTAAACAGAGAACCTTTCCCTATAATTCAGAAACATTTTTTCTCTGGAATCTAACTGGGTGATTATGGAATAGGCAGTGAAGTAACAAAGAGGATATTCCAAGCACAAGGAAAGAAAACCTAGCCAACTAACTAAACAAAACTTATTTAGGCAATATAAGGAAAGATAAGGCAAAGAGACTTTGAGAAGACTGAGGAAAAAGGGAGTAAAACTTCAGACCATTTCCTGGGAGGACAATTTCCAAAGCATGCCTCAGCTAGGTCTCGCCTTTGACTTTAAAAGAAGCTGAAAGGATATGACTCAGACTTATACATTTAAATTATAGCTGCCTCATTTCAGGCAGGTATCTTGTAGACAGAGAGATGTTACTGCTATTTTCCTTACAGAGATGACCCTTCTGTGAAGCAGAAAAAAAAATTCCTCGTGTTTGAAGTTTTGTCATTCCCTGTTGCTGCCAGAACTTTCAGCTGAGATCACTTGGTCTACTCAGGCTGAGGGGAGACCTCACTGCAGTCTAAAACTTCCTCATGAGGGGAAGAGGAGGGACAGGCACTGATCTCTTCTCTGTGGTGACCAATGAGGAAATAGCCTGAAGCTGAATCAGGGGAGGCTTAGGTTGGATGTTAGGAAAAAGTTCTTCACCCAGAGGGTGTTTGGGCACTGGAACAAGTTCCTCAGAGCACCAAACCTGTCAGAGTTCAGGAAGTGTTCAGACAATGTCCTCAGATATTCTGTCAGAATTTTGTGCAGTGACTTTAAACTCCCAAGTAACTTTGACTTCATGTATGTTTATGAATAAAATACTGGCCCAATATTATCTGCTTAACATAGTTAACATAGTTGAAGGTATGTTGATTTACACCAGAAAATGGACCATTAAATCTCTGAGAAATGTTAGAGAGGCAAAGGTATGATAAAATTGCCAAAAGAAGTTATCTGGCTTTTAGAAGTAAAAGGTATCTCTCTATTATTAATCTTCTTAAGTTATTAAATGAAAATTTATATTTCATTTAGAAAGACCTTAACATGTCAAAAAGATGTGTATTTGCCTTTATGTTAACTCTGCACCAAAATTTCCTAAGGGAAACAACCTTGCTTTATGTTATGGCACTTGTTCTTCTTGAGATCTATAAGTTACTCACTGATATTCAGTGAGGAGGAAAGATATTGCAGACCTGGTGTATCAATTTAATTTTTTTCCCTTTAGTTAGCTACCTTCACCTTTTCAACAAATTAGTTCTTTGGAATTTAACCTTCCTCTCTAATCCATCTGAGGTTTCTTCTCATAACTCACTTCTGGAGGAACATTAGCGGATGCAAGTTTTCTCCCAGGGAGGGATATGCTATCCATCTCTTTTAAATCAAAAACTGTTTTTGCAAATTAGCCAAAGGAAGCTGGCTTTAAGTGTCCTGCAAAAATCCTTCAGTGCATTCTCTGGGTCTCTTGCTCTGCTTCCTTTAAATTAGGTAGAGTAGAAGTAGACTTAAAGGGAAAGGAAATAGCAAAAATAACAGAATACGTATCTGTTTCAGGCTTTGTACTCAAAAAAGAGGGGGGCAATTGGTACAGAAAATTCTTTGCTGAAATAATTATATTGAAATGAGCTGGATATAGATAGGAATGAACAACTGCATTGAGCAATTCCAGTATTCAGAATGGTCCAACTAACTTAATGAAGTACAGAGCATTTACTCTACACATGAAAATATATATACTGCTGTATTCCTACAAGACCAAATTAAACTGAAAATTGTAATTTCTGACTATACACACATATTAGGCCTACACAGACTGAGTTTATGGCCTGTTTTCAAAGTTTCAAACTTTCTTCTGCTAAAATAAATAGTTTAAATATATGTAGGGGGAAAAAATTAAAAGTGTTCATGCAGGACTGACTTGCCCACAAAGAGAGGAGCAGAGAGTGAGTAGAATTAATAGCAGGTTAGAATGTGAGCACGATGCTTGGAACATTTTCACTGTCTTGTCTACTAGTCAACATTGCTAAACCAACATAGTCAAGTAAGGACACTTTTCATTGCTATAAGCAAATAACTTCATTGTGAATAAGTCACTTTTAGAAGAGTTGGAGAACCTGAAATGGGAGATGAGGATGGTAGGATGCCTGGTAGGACTTTTCAGATGAGAAGACATGAAACCATGTGGGAATCTTCAGGCTAAAGAGTAGACAGATGGAAAGGCATATGTTAGTTTTTTACCATTCATCTATAATCGCGAACAGTAAAGAAACTGAAATTAGGATTATCATTCGTCACATGAAAAATAATAAAGGGTATCCAGTAAAATAGCCATCACAAAATTTCTTCTCATAAAAGATACTTTATTGTGAAATTCATTATGAGAATGACACGGTACATCAAAAATTGTAAACTGTAAATCAGATGTAGTTTCGACAAGCTTACTGTTTGCCATCACTGAATATAAACTCACACAACTTGAAGTTCATGAGAATTCTACACATTGATAGAGGAAAACTACAAGACCATATCAGTCTGTATGTTTTTTCTTCCTCTATTCTTGCCTTAAACATCTTGTTTCTGCAGAGAAAGTTGAGTCAATTGTTTGGAAGTGGTACACACAGTACAGCTGGTAGTGCCCTGTCTTTTTCTCTACTTACACTATTAATTAAATAGAGGACTTCAGTCTGAAAGACAATCAGATAAGTCCACAGGCTGATCAATATGACACTTTAAGCCAAGCCAAAAATATCTGAAAAAAATATAGTACAGACTAAAAAGAAAAAAGTCTAATAAAAATCAAAACTATCAGGAGATATATGGAAATGGAATGAAAAAAAAAAAACATAAAATGATTGTTTACCATTTGATTTGATTTATTCCTTGATTACCATTTAGGGAATGTCCATGATATGCAATTGTGTATTAATGATTCATTCTATTTCCACATGAAAAACAAAACTTTGTTACTTTTCCTAACTACATCACATGCACCTAAAGCAGAATAAAAAGAAAAAAAAAAACTTTTCTTTTTTTTCTTCTGTTTAAATACCAGCCTGAATGTGAAATGAAGGCCTTCACTTGAAAGTAGGTGAATGTATCTCTTGAGGCTGAAGGCTGACTTCTTAACTTTGACAACATTCAAACTCTTTTGTTGATGTTTTATAATGGAAATATATCTTACTCAACTTAACTGACTATTTGCATAAGTGGAAAACCCTCCTTTTTTATCTGAAGTTACTGACTGGACTTTCAATTTTGAGAGGATATATTCTTTCATACCATCTCATCTATTCCAGCATGAAAGTTAATATAGATATAAAAGCTGACAAATGGGCTGAATACTAAATGAATGGTTTAGATATAAGAATTAAAATATTGAAAAATAGTTAATCTAGATAATTTTTTTCTTTTTTTTTTCCTTTTCTAACCTCAGTTAAATATCTTATTGATGATGAGAAGTGAAGTTCTGCTAAATTCTAGGAGCAAAAATACAGAAAAAGAGAGGGTCAAGTCCATAATTATACTCCAAAACTCTGCAAAATATTGTAATTGGAAAATAAGCACTAACCACAGTCCCAAGTGAAAGGGGTCCTGGATTTGACTAAATTTTTAACAAAACTCTCTTCTTGAGAAACTTCTGGCAGATAAATTAGAAACTGTCTTCTGACCTTCAGTTGGTAGTAGCCAACTCTGTGAAAAGTGCTTTTCTAAGAATTGTATTAGTTAACAAAATTCTGATTGTCACGTGTTCTAAAAGAAAACTGAATCAGCTCTTTATTGGGAATAAACATGAAGTGTAATAGTGCTGCTAAGTGTAAAAAGAATATTTGCCTGTAAGGGATAGGAAACAGAGAATTCAGGAAAAGAAATGCAGTGGAAAAACAATGACTACAAGATAACATCTCACTTTCACATGATGAATATAACCAGGGACTTTCCATCATGGCAAAAATTTGTCAGTCTCTGTTCCCATTAAATAACTCTCATTTTTGAACTGAGATCATATTGGCATCCTAATATGAATGGAGTTTATTTTCTCCAGAAACTGAGACTAGAGAATTTTATTTTTTTTTTTCTACCACAATTGCACTTTGTACTATTTGAAATCCCAGTATTCTCCCAGTATTCCCTTCTGTGTCTCACTCACAAGAAATGAAACTTTTCTTTCCAACCACTGTTAACAATAAAAGATATCCCCAAGAACAGATCCAGTCTCTGCAGTACAACATGGTCATCATCTGTCAGATCCCCACGCAAAATGGAGTACAGTCACTTCTATTTTAAAGTATATGCATAAATAAAGTGGAACACTCCAATAAGTTTCTAAATGCTATTCAGTTGCAACTTATAAAAGTTACTGTAACAAGTAGGGATATACTTCATCTACAGTTTATATCTCTTGACTTGAACTATCTGGTCTTTAGTTTCAAGTGTCAGCCAACGCTTTTGTTTTGCCTTCATCCTAATAGGTAATTAACAAATTGTGGGAAGAAAATAAAAAAAAAGAGGAGAAAATTAGATTTCATTTCTCTAACCAACACTCTTCTGCCTTGCACAAAGTGCTGGTGGTCATACCATACAGAGTCTTGTAGTAGTTCTAAAGGGTAATAAGCTAATGTTCCGAATTCTATTCATTTATTCTGTTTTCTGTTTATCCTTTAGCTAATAATAATAAAAATAGAAAGGATGTATATCATGATGACTGTGAGAGGAATAAAAAGGAAGAAAATAGGAAGGTAATTAATTTTCAGAGGTTAAGTGTGTTCTTATGTCTCTTTGCCTGGGTAAATTTTTCACTTCCAACTCTGCAATATGCTTCTGGTTAAGTAGAAACTTGATCTGGAGCAGGGGATGGGGGGATTAAAAAAATAAGTAAATATATTCATCAATTCGTCATTAAAAATTAGATATAAGTAGCCTGAAAATATGGGTTTATGTGTCAGGTGCTTCAGTTTATAGTTAGTGAGAGTATGGATCCTCATTTCCTCAAGTTGTAAGGTACCAATAAGGATATGTAGCAAATTTTAATCTGCTGTAATAAACAGTGCTTGTGTGTGTATGCATATCCTACCTAGGTTCGATGCCAGGTGTTCATATTATATTGCTCAAATACTCAGACGCTCACAAGAGAACACAAAAATACAAGATGTTCTACAAAACCCTGAGACTCATCAGCAGGTTTCTGAGCATCTTGTCTATGAATCAGCTATTTACAAACATATATTAACTCAAAGAACATTTGCAATATTATTTTTTTCTGTAATCACAACAGAAACCATATAAAAATTAGCAGGATCAGACACATATACTCAGGTTTTTTTCAGCTGAAAATTAAAAGCAAGGTTCTTAGTTCTAAGATAATAGAACAAAAATGGAAGAAAAAAGTAAGTGTCACAGAAGTTAGATTGAAGGGCTGATTATTAAAGACTTTTCTCTTTCACTGCATTATGGATTTTAGGGCCTTAAGAAAGCCAGTTTATTTTTATCCTTATTCATCAGTCCCCAAACTATAGTCCACAATCTTTGAGAGGCCAGTAGCTGTGGTCAGGAATCTTTGGTGACTGCATAACACAAGAATATCCTTAAGGACATTCTAAATTGAATGCTTATCTGAATGAAGATAAGCATCCATGCTGATGTATAATAAAAATTACAAACTATGTCAAAAGTCCTTGGTAACCAATGTTAGAAGTTACAATTCTTGTATACAATGAAGGCACTAATGTCCTGCTACTTCAACAAGGTGTTGAAAATGTAAGTATATATTTTTTACCTTAAATTTCAGGACAGATTAGTCTTAAGCCCCTCATAAATCCTGGTTTCTGGATTCAGTCCTGACCAAGTACTATTTTTATTGAAGAGAGTTATGTCTTTCTCTTTGGAAGGAAACTTGTGTGACAGCATGAGAATAAAATTGCAGCAGTTCCTCTGGCAAGGATCTTTCTCACAACAAGGCTTGAGTTCAACACATGGTAAGAACCTGACCCAAAGACAGACAAAGCCAACAGTATGACCTTATGTTGACTTAATTTTTAGAGAAGCTTAGTTTTTATATGCCTTGCCCAAAACAGGATAAGATGTTGGTACATTTCATCTTTAGGATACAATTAAAGATTCATGCAGGTTGCAAAACTCCAAATCCATTACATTCTTTTGAGTGTCATTCAAACTCATCCCTGAAGTATATGTTTGCATGGTGGTTTTGTTCTGTGCAAGAATATTGTACATCAATTTTATTTCATTATCACACTACAACCTGTACTGATTGTAAACTCACAGATGCTTGTCTAATCATATCAAAACTTTTTACTGTTCAGGTTATAAGTACTTTGCTAGCTTTTAAAATTTCTCCCCATTATCTAAGCCTCCTTTTTTTATGAAAACTCTGCAATTTTATTGTATATTACAGAAATCTTTCTCTAATTTGATGTCATTCATTTTATTTTATTTTTTTCAGTTTAACTATTGTGGCTAATTATACAGCAGATCCAAATCTGCATGAATTTTGCAGGCTGCTGCCTGCCTCTCCAGTTCTTTAATTTTCTATTATCAAGCAAATTACTCTACTGTTGATTGTTAGTCCCTTTTCCCCCTGCATTGGCCTCATGTGCAGATTACAATCAGCCGAGGTCCATCCACTGGGTCATTCTATAAATCTTTTCTCAAAAGACATTTCTTTATGCTTGATGGCTTTCCATTTAAGTCTTCCTTCTATGTCCACTGTGCCCTATGGTACATAAATCATTAAGAACCATCCAACTTCTTGCTCTAGCTATCATGCAAGCCTCTCCGTATTCTGCAGCTTTACTCAGCAGTCTAAACTGGGAAGACTGGGTCTGCTCAGTACAATTTCAGCATTGCCATGACTCGGTGTCTGAATCATAGCCATATGATCTTCTAACTTTATAGTTCTATAAAATTGTACAGGGAGAGATAGATTTGTTTGGTGGAGTGCAAATTTACTGATCCACAAGACAAAAAGAAAGCACTTTATCTTTTGAAGAAATTATTCAGTCTCTTTATAAACTCAGGCAACTATTGCCACAAGTCATAACTATTCAACATTTCGAAGATTTTTGTAGGGGGAAAAAAAGTCCTGACAATTCTGCAGTATCAGCATGCCTCAAAAGCCATATGATCACTCTTCTACACTCTCTCTCTCTCTCTCTCTCTTTCTCTCTCACTTTCTCATTACCAGTTGGATCATAACTTAGAATTCTTAAAAGTTTTGCATCAGAGGAAAGAAGCAACAGCACCATGAACAATTTGAGCACTACATAAAGCTTTCCCTTTGGTCTCTTCCTATCACTCTCACTGAGATTCTCTGTTTAGACATGATGGACTTGATTCTTGACAATTGAGAGTTTGGGGTGGAGATCCAGTGAAGCACAAAGCATGTTCTAACGGCTGTTCTACTTGCTGATCTGAATGCCCTGGTTATGACAGTAAATTTAAGTAAGTGTGCAGTCTTACATGCTCTTGGAAACCTCTCTGCTCCAGTGATGTCCTGAGAGCTGTCATGCAAGTGTGCTGATTTTCCTGTCACTCTCATAGAAACAATGGCTAATTCTTTGAGAGATGTGCCTATCTAGCAGCCACAGGACTGAGACCTTAAAATAACATTTGATGAAAAAGCTGAATACTGGGGTTTTTTGGTTTGTTTGGTGGGATTTTTTGTTTGTTTGGTTGGATTTTTTTTTGGTTTTGTGGAGTTTTTTTTTTTGTTTTGTTTGGGGTTTTTTGTGTTTTGTTTGTTTTGGTTGGTTGGTTGGTTTTTTGTTTGTTTGTTTGATTGTTTGTTTGTTTGTTTTAATTACAATGAGGAAAATTCTCAAATAAAGAAACTGTAGCTTCTGGATCAATATGAGTATCCATTATCCTTGAAGACAGACCAATTGCCTTCAGAGAATAAATTTTGGACCTACTCAGAGTTCAAATTATTGTAAATTATAGGAATAAAAATATTAGGCTGGCATTTCACAGCTAATTCCAAGCTTGGTTATGTAAAGTTTACAAAAGTTGATATAAACTCACTCTACAAAGTTAAAACAAGTCATGCAGTGGTTCATTTTAATTTAAACCCAAAATATGTTATTGTCAAGGAAGCCAAATGTGTTTTGATGTCCACATGTTATACAAAGCCCTACAGGATATAACTGAATCACACTGAAAATAGTGAGAAGGATGTTACGCCTCCCATAAAGTCCTTGCTGAAAGAAAATTGTCCAAAGTGCATATAATCAGTGTGAAAGCATAGTTTACATTGTCTGTTAAACATGTCAAGCTCTATTAAAACTGATGCTTGTTTCCTAAAGTTAATGGAAAGAGCCACTGACAGTGCTGTTCAAGAAAAAAGGAAAAAACAAAGGGGAAAAAAAAAAAAAGGAAGTGTAGTTAGGCAGACTCTTTCCTCTTTCCAGAACCATCCTTTCTCAGGGTAGCTCATACTTGTGGAACAGTGTAGGCAGGGCTCTCCAGCATGTGGGAGTCAGTTCAGGTGCCTTGCCAAACTGGGTTGTGCTTCACCAGTGTGCCTGCTTCTTTAACTTTACTGGTTTTCAGTTGCGTCATCATTGAAAGAAAGTAAAAAGTATACAGCATTGAGCAAATGTCGTTTACTGATGAGCTCATTATTTGATACTCCAGTTTATTCAGTGGAGGGAAACAGGCATTCCTGGCAGATGATTTGTTAACTTTGTATTAGGTATCTGAAATCACACAAATGAGTTACGCCATGAAAATGCAATTTATTTCCACTACTGTCTTCAGATATGAAATGCAATGGTATGAACAGGCCAATGCCTGTGCTGTGCTCTTTAAATGTAGCATTTACACCAACCTAAAATGGTTTGAAGAGGCATCAAGCCCAGGTTAGAGGGGGCTTTGAGCAAACTGGTGCACTGAGAGGTGCCCCTGCCTCATGGCAGGCTGGCTGGAACTAGATGATCCATAAGGTCCCTTCCAATGGAAACTATTCTGTGTCTACAGCTTCCTCACAAAGGGAAGCCAGGAGGGCAGGCACTGGTCTTTTCTCTCTAGTGACAGGACCCAAGGAAATGGTATGAAGTTGTGTCAGGGAAGGTTTAGTCTGGGTATTATGGAAAAGTTCTTCACCGAGGGCATGGCTGGGCACTAGAACAGATTCCCCAGGGCAGTGGTCACAGCACCAAGTTTGACAGAGTTCAGGAAGTGTTTGGATAATGCTCTCAGGCACATGATGTGACTCTTGGGTTGTCTTGTGGAGGGCCAAGAGTTGGATTCTGATAGTCATTGTGGCTCCCTTCTAACTCAGGATTGATTGATGATTCCATGATTCTATGATTCTATGAAACATAGAGGTACTTTTGGGTCTAAGTTTAAAGTAGTGCAAACTGGTCTTAAATTATTTTGAAAATTTCTTGTTTATGACTGGAGTATGGACGTCTTGTTTCTGCAATGGATGTAGAATCTTAGAATCATTAAGGCTGGAAAAGATTTTTAAGATTATTGCATCCAAATATTAACCCAACACTGCCAGGTCCACCACTAAATCATGTCTCTAAGCACTACACCTACTCGTGTTTTTTAACACTTCCAGGGATGCCAACTCCACCACTTCCCTGCTCAGCCTGTTCTGATGCTTGACCACCCTTTCAGCAAATAAACTCTTCTGAATACCCAAACTAAATCTCCCCTGGTGCTTCCTCTCATCCAATTGCTTGCTACCTAGGAGAAAAGTCCAAATCCTCCCTACAAACTCACTTCAGAGAATTTTAGAGGTTGGTATGGTCTCCCTTGATCTTCCTTTTCTCTAGGCTAAGCATTCCTAGTTCCATCAGCCACTCCTCAACAGACCTGTAATATATGTAAACCTATTTCTTCCTGTGCAGGCTTGACTTCTCAGACCTGCAGCCATTTGCTGTAGCTCTGCTTTTGAACATCTGAGTTTCTCACTTTTCTAGATTTACCTGCTCCTTTCTCTGTGGCTGACCACCTTAGCAGCACAAAAGCACACTATTCATTGCCACAGCTGTTTCAAATGCTAAGTACCAACAAAGTACACATTTTCAAGGGAGACTGAGAAAGTATCCGGCAGAGAAATCCTTTTTAGACAGCTGGATACTAAGACATTGCCCGAGTTTAGGAATTTCTTGAGCCCCAAGTGGTAAAGATCTTTGAAAGGACTGAAAGACACTTTCTTTTATTTTTTTCTACCTGTCCTGGTGTTTTACCATTCACAAGATGTTTGCTTTACACCTCTCTGTCACAGACAGGATACTGAGCTGGACAGAACTCTTGTCTGATTTATTTTAGCCGCCCTGATGGCCATAAATATTCAGGTTGTGCTTTTGTGTAAGCACTGAAAAACATGACTATTGTCTCTAAAGTCCAGAGAGAACATCTCCAGCCTTTTAGAGCTTCTTTGTCTTCTTAAAAAGGTTATAGTTCTGGGAACATACAGGGTATCCAAGTCTAATAAAATTTTGACAATGCAGAAATATCTAACAAACAATTTGGTTGCTTGTAGAAGAGTCATCAATATGCTAACAACTTCAAATCTTAATCAGGAGATTAAACTCAGCTATCCTGATGTAAAATTGGTGTAATTCCATTTCACTAGTTTCTCCTCTCAATTACACTGGTTCAAAGCTGGTGAGTTAGACTATTATATCACCACAGTTTTATACTACAGAATTAAACTAACTGTGAAAAAATACAGACAATATCTCAGCTAATACTCAGTCAGGAAGAATGGATTTTTGATTAAATTTAAAACACTGTTTCTACATGGCAAAAAGTATGTTCAAGGGTGGTTACACACATAGGGATTCACAAACATGGACAGAATGGAAAAAGGGAAAGGAAGAAGGAAACATTCATGTTCAGGAGTTTTTGCCAATTAGAGGTGCTTGATGGAAAAGTAATACCTGAATATCACCTTAAAATGGCATTTTCACTATCAGTATCACTAATGGATCTTCACTAGATTAAGGGGTCAGAATTTGCTTTTGTACACAATCTGGAGAGAAAAATGATCCTTTTTGACACTGAGTTTTCAGGAGTCAGAGCTAAGAATGATAGTAGTCCATGAAAATCTTCTGAAATCAGAAAATAGCCTTCTCTGGCTACCTCTAAGATTTTTTTCCAACAGTGTGAAAAATTTGGATTAATCTAGAAGTCAGTTTTATATATCAAATTGCAAATAATTCTATGTGAACATATTTCACTAGACTGAAATAGAATTGGACTTACGAAAAGAATTTCAGTGTGTTCAGAGCACTGGGAAACTAGAACTACTGGACCCTCAGGGATCCATTCAATGTCATGTTTCTGCAGAAATGAAACATTAAGATTGCATGTAATGCAATTCATGCAAAGTAACTATCCATAATTCCACAACTGTACACCTTACTCTCTAGGAAAAAAGAAATTCAAATAGATAGCTGTGTTTCAGCAACAGAGCAGGTTATATGTGTATAAGAGCAATACAAAAGATTTACCCCATATTCTTTCTTCCATCATTACTCCATCTCTGATATCCCCCATCTCCAGAGTCTTGTTTCCATAAATCCCAACTTCTCCTGATTTCAATCTCCCTGCCTTTCATTTCTTTACAAGGTCCTCTCTCTATATATATCCTTTTTTGTTTGTTTGCGTGTTTGTTTTATTTTTGTAAATATGGTATTTTTGCTGAGAAATACTGAATAGCTCCTTACTAAACGAAAGCAGCCCTTGGACATGAAAATAATACCTTTGCACCTAAACTCCTAGGATTAAAGTTTGTTGCAGAACATGTCAAATTATTCAGACTGTTTCAATAACTGTTTTTAGGAAAAGACCCTTCTTTGAACACTTAAAATGAAACAATACTCTGGCAACTTTATCCACATTGTCTCCTTTTGCCCTGTCATTATGTCATTAGAATATGGATTTGCATTTGATTGCAAGATTTTTGAAAAAACTTCTATCAAGAAGTACAACATATACTACCTATTCTTAGTGTTTCCAAATGCTTTGGGGTTTGGGGTTGGTTGGTTGGTTGGTTGGTTGGTTGGTTGGTTGATTGGTTGGTTTTTTGTTTGTTTGTTTTGGTTGTGTGTTTTTGTGTTGTTTTTTTTTTTGTTTGTATAATGGGTGTTTGACTCAAGGCATACCCTCCTAAGTTTGCTTTTCATTAGCTCTAGTCTTTCTGTACCTTTGAGTGCACAGGTAAGAGTGGGAAGTTCTGGTATGCATAATAGTGTTAGGGGCAAATTACAGACTAGTAGGCTTCACATCTGTGTAAGAGGAGTGAGGTTATTGTGGTGACTTGACTGCTTCGTAGTGTTTGCTTATTTGTTTTTTTCTTCCTCCTGAAATACTCCAAGGGTGTGTCTTTCACCACCACCAGGTAACATACCATTCTGAAGATATAAACCCCAGATGAGGAGCTGTTCCATAATAGAATGTTTCAAATATTTCTTGTTTCAACAACACATCAGTGATACTTGAGTAATAGTAAATTACTATTTACTATTACTATTTACTTAATTACTATTATAAATTACTATTTAACTGGATGATCTATGGCTCTCCTTGTAATTCATAGACAAAATATAGGGGTTTTGTCTGGTTTTGGATAACAGTTATGAAAATGATAATTCAAGGAAATATACTTTGTAAGAGCTACTTTTCATTTAGTCCATAATCCTCCATCCAACACAGTACATAGATAGATGCCTAGGATCTTCACTGTAGGATACTTGGCTCTATAGACTTCTCTATGTTAAATTATTCAAGTAAGCATGATAATTTATCTAATATTTCTTTTTTTTTTTGTCTTTCCTTCTTTCTTTCTTTCTTTCTTTCTTT
>JAWWEW010000088.1:65754657-65783221 GCA_035583185.1 Anabacerthia variegaticeps | reverse complement strand
CATACAAGCCAAGCAAACATTTCCACAGTATACTTTTCAGCTGATCATTTGCTGTATGTAAAGCTCTGTCTTTCATCCTTTCTATAGTCCTTTATTTTCATCCACTTTTTTTGACCTTTATGGCATTGCCCTTATTAGGGCAAGGATTTATTCTTCAGTACAAAAATTTCTGTAAAGTTATCCTTCTGGTTTTGGATTGCATAAGAGATTTTGAATTTTCTACAATTTTTAATGTTTATAGTTCTTAAAAAAATACTCAAAACACTGCTAGAAAGATTTCAGAAACCTTCCTCACACTTATAAACTACACACAGACTGGTTTTCCAGACTTTAATAAAAGAACAAGCAAGATTAATTGTCCCTAGGTAGAATTTATCTGTGAGTATTTTGCAATCATTCCAATTATAGATGTACTTTCATGAGAGGCAAACACAAAGGAGGGATCATTTCTGTGCATTGCAGCCAAAGTCAATGGCTGATGTCAGAATTCAGGAATCTGCTAGAAAGTAGTTCATTACTGCTAAAGGACTTACATTTGAGTAGTGAATTCAGCTTCATTTAACTAATATGTTCTCTTGTGTAGGGTACTAAAAGGAAGCTATCATGCAGAGGGCAGGTGTGTCTTTGTATGTATATCATCTTCCTAACTTGTTTGGATAGGTGATTAATAGAAAGGATTATAAATTCAATTCCATGCAAACCTGTGGATGAAATAATTATAACTGTAATGTAGAGCCTAGAAGATGAGAAGATCAAACTTGGAGGGGAAAGAACAGGTGAGTGATGGTGGTGAAATAGTCAATTATATGTGAAACATATGGAAAATTAAATAAAATGGCTTGACTAAATCTATCAAAAAGATAAATATTGAGTGCCTGGCAGTCAATCTATAGTAACTTCAATGAGTCCTTATGGAAAAGACTTGAGTTTCAAAGAAGATGGACAGAGATGAAAAGAAAGTCCATCTCATGATAATGACCATAACGCTTAAATATTCTCTTAAGCTGACAGGCTGTTTGCTTTAATTCTTTCCTCAAAGAGTGAAGCCAGTTTGCACAGAGCACTCCCCCCAAAAGCAATGCCCCTCAAATAAAAATTCTTCAAAACATGGAACTTAGAGGAGATTTACTAGCAAAATAGTGTAGTTAGGGGACCGCAGCTTCATTTCTACCTTAATATACAGGATGCAGCATCAAATATCTTGATTCATGAGAAGGCCATTTGTTTCCAGTTAGTGGACAGAGAGGATGGATAGAGATCAGAAAGAGAAGGCTAAATGCATGGCCAGTACATTGACGGCTGATTTACTGAAGGATTTGAACAGAAAAGAGAATTCTTTTGTGTTTGGGATAAGATTTTTTATTGCCCACAATGTTCTCATTTTAGCAGAAATGCATGATTTTATCAGGGAAGTGTTGTTCCTGCACACTCTCGTTCCATCACATCCCAAATAAAAACTAACTCACTACAATATATGAGGTGGAATTTCACTCAGACTGAAAAATTAATTGTAAATATTTAGATGTACAGGTCTAACTCTGAACTAGATTTCTCAACTCCTGTTACCATCAAGAAAAGTAAGATATTTGACTGAGATGTTAAAAAGTGGTGTCTAATGCATTCAATATGCTCTAGATAATTGTTTCTGGCTTCCAAATTCCAGTCAAGAGGAGAACAGGCATTGTGCAGTCCTGCCAGACCCATGTGGATATTTCATACTCTCTCATAATATCAAATGACAGATCTTCATTTTAGATGGTTGAACCAAACTGCATGTTAACAAACACAATAAAGCCTATGGAGCTGTTCAGCTTATGAAGTTTAGATATGCATTTGAGGACCAAACACATAGTTTTCTGGACAACTGGTATTTCAATTAACATCTGTACACTACTGTGCACATTTAAAGGAGTGTTCTCTGTCTGTACAGCTGGAACATCATTTCTGTGGACCATCTGCAGTTGAGCCAGTATAGCCATACCTGTCTCATACTACAGAAACAGACACAGTACTTGAGATGTCTCACCAGTGCTGACCACAGGGGAAGGATCACCTCCCTCAATTTTCTGGCAGTGTTCTTGATAATATAGCCCAAGATGCTGTTGACCTTCTTTGCTACAAAGGCATATTGTTGGATCATATTCAATTTCTTGCCCACCAGGACCCCCCTAGGTCCTTCTCTGCCAACGCTGCTTTCAGACAATTGGCCTCCAGCTCATCATATTATCTGGAGTTATTTTTCCCCAAGTTTAAGACTTTATTGTTTCTTTCATTGAACTATTTATGCTGCTTCTTTATACATTCTTCATATTCTGGAAATACTTATTTTTCTGGACTTTAAGGTGACTATCTTCCTAACTCGAATAACTTTGTTAACAGCCTACACTTAGTCAGGCTTATTTGAGAGATCAAAGTTGTTTCACTGCATTGCCCAGAAATGGACTTGTCTGACAGGGTCTTTACCTTTTTCTTCATAGAAGGAATATCCCTTCCATAAGTCCTTTGAAGAATCAAATCTCTCAAAGCATTCAATTTCAGTTAGAGAATGCCAGTATTATGGCATCATAACGACCAAAAATAATTATTCAAGTTATGGGAGACCTTGATAAAATTTCTTCTTCATCTAGAAGCTCCCTCTTTCCAGCAATGTGTTCCAAGTGCTCTCAGTTCAGGGCTCTTTATTCCACAGGTGGCTTAATGGGGAAAAGGTAGGTGATGTGGCATCAAGTTACACAGATTTTCATCCTTTGTAAACTTTAGCCTGTTCGTTCATTCTAAAACTACTGCATAATGATGCACACATTCCTGTGTTCAGAACTATGTAAGTTCTCATCTGCTGTTTTATTATGACTATCCACAGATGTATTAGGTAATCTGTTAAAGCCTTTTCACTTCTGCCTGTGTTATCCCTGTATTCAGTCTCAGCTTCTCCTGCTGCCTCTGCACATGCTTGCCTCCTCATCCTTGTCTCCTTCTCCTTGTCTCCTCTCAAGGCATTAGTGCCAGGAAAGTCTCAGATTTATAACAGCTGTGTGATACCCACTCTACCACCATGTCAATTTAATTTGAACCAATTTGACAACCATGATACTAACACAGGATTGGAGACCACAATGATAGTACAACATCTGTCTCTTGTTAAGCTTCCTGCACCTGCTATTGCTTCTCTCTGTAATTGCCCTAGATCAAGAGACCGATTGTAAATGCGTTAAGTTTTGCTGACAACACAAAGCTGGGGAGATGCAAGAACTCCGGCTTAAGAGGCAAGGAAAATTCAACAAGATTTGCTGGGCTCTGAGCTGTTATGCAGCAAATGAAATTCAGTATTGACAAACACACATTAATGTAATTGGCCAAGGGAAGTGTGGGACTAAAAGAGAAAAAATGCTGACTAGGAAAAGGAATGGTTTAAAGGGCCTCTGACATAACATTCATATCAAGAGCTGGCACCAAAATCTCTGTGCAAGTACAGAGAAAGTCGTTGAATGTGGAATAGCTCTTTACATGACTAGGAGTTCTACATATTCCCTATTCAGAAGTATTTCACAGAATGAAGGTGAAGCTGTTGCCTAAATGAGAAATGGAGGCCACGTTACCCAGTCTTATAAAAACTCATGGAATGTTTGCAACAAGTGACTTTGGTCACTTGCAACCTAAAGCACCAATTCTATTTGTAGGATCTATGTTTATCAAATCAACGTCCATAATGGCAATTAATTATTAGGGACTTTATTGAACAACAAAACCGCCTAGTATTTTTTTGTTAGAGTAAACCCCATACTCCTGACTGTAGTATTATCTGAATGGATTGTGTGTGTCCCTTCAAGCTGGATTATTTGAGGACTAGTCTATCACAAATAAGTAAGGATGTGATTTATCTTCTCTAACTTCAGTTGTCTAAAATTTAGAGGTCTAAGTCTGTTTTCATTACCTAAGAATTTCTTCATGACAGTCCAGAATAGAGAGAAACAGACATTTCCAGAGATTGATTTGTATTAATCTAGGTTTGATATATATCTTAAAGTGAGCCAATCACTCCTGGAAGCATTTATTGATCAGTTCATCTATGTTCAGACAAATGAGTACCACCTAGTAGTCCAAACTGTTCCATCAGAAACATAGCTTTTTAATTGTTTCTTTTTATATCCCTTCTCTTTCTTCTTTCACAGCATTCATTCACAGCAAATTGCCCTTTTTTTCCTAACATGTATATGTAAGGTGAATTTTAGTGCCACAAAACCCTTGGATTGAAAAGATGAAACTGTGACTATCACATAAAACACAAGAAAAAGGACTTTTTTTTTTTTTTTCCTGACCCTGGGCTGCAGTTCGTAAGGTTCAATGACTATCACTCTTCATTTGAATTCTCTCACTTTTCTTGACACTCTGAAAGTTTCAAATATTTGGCAGTACTTTGCTACAGTACACAAGTTCTGTCCTGTAGCTGTTCTTCTTTTCTAGTCCACTGCTCACTGTACCAATCTTCTGCATGTTCACATGGGTGTGCTGAGTTCACTCTATGTTTTCCTAAGGGTTTTTCTGTTTACTGCAGCGTGTTACACTTGCTTGCAGTGATGGTCCTGCTTTGCTTTGTATGTGTGTCTGCAGCAGTGGTCTTGAGACTCACATGTTACTTCATTTCCTCCAGACTCCTTGAACCAGGGCAAGAATTTGAAATGAAAAAGAGATGATTAATCTAGCCAGAGTGCAGTGTAGGGATATGAAAAACTGTTGAAAAGTACAAAATAAGCTGTGATCCTAGAGGCTATGAATGAAATTTCTCTGAGCGGGGAAGGTTTTTGTTCTTTAGAATAAAATCTCACTGACTGGACCATCATTAATTTATGGCTATGCAACTCCACTCCTGTTACTGAATTCTGTTCACATACTCAGATTGTAGCTCTGCTTTTGTGCTTTTTTGGTACCCACAGTCAGCCTCTAGACCATGTTTATCAGTTATTCACACTGATGATGACTTAGAGGGCTGGACAATCACCAACCACATGAAGTTCAACCAGAGAAATTGCCAGATTCCGCACCTTAGGTGGGGTAACCCCAGATGTTTGCACAGGCCAGGAACTGAGATTCTGGAAAGCAGTGCCCTGGAAAGGGACCTGGAGGTCCTGGCTGATGGCAAGCTGAATATGAGTCAGCAGTGCCCTGGCAGCCAGGAGGGCCAGCCCTGTCCTGGGGGGCATCAGGCACAGCATCACCAGCCAGGCCAGGGAGGGGATTGTCCCACTCTGCTCTGCACTGGAGTGGCCTCACCTACAATATTGGGGAAGTTTGGGGCTCTACAATGTAAGAAAGATACTAAGTCATTAGAGAGTGTCCAAAGGAGGGCAACAAAGATGGTGAAGGACCTTGAGAGAAAGCTGTGTGAGAAACAGCTGCAGGCAATTGGTGTATTCAGCTGGAGAAGCGGACACTGAGGGGAGACCTCATTGCAGAGACAAATTCCTCTGGAGTGGCAGAGCAGAGGCAGGCACTGATTTCTGCTCTGGGGTGACCAGTGACAGGACCTGAGGGAATGGCCTGAAGTTGTATCAGGGATGGTTTAGATTAGACAGTAAAAAATTTTCTTCAACCAGAGGGCGGTCAGGCACTGAACAGGCTCCCCAGGGAAATGGTCACATCACCAAGGCTGACAGAGCTCAAGAAAAGTTGGGATGATCCTCTCAGGCACAGGGTATGACTCTTGGGGATGGTCCTTTGCAGGGCTATGGATTGGATTTGGTAATCTTTTTAAGTCTCTTCCAGCTCAGGATATTCTGTGATTCTGTGACTTGATTCCCACCCAGAATGAGCTATGTGGTCAAACTCAGGCACAGGTATCAACACACACGCTGAGTATCTGGATGCAAACTCTTTCTGCTGTTGGAAGCATGGACTTGACTGATGAGAGCTGAGTTAGTTTACAGACCAAGTTCAAGCCTAGACTATCATTACAGCAGGGCAAGAAAAGTGGAACCTGGTGCCTCTCTCTCCACTAACGTTAATATCATGGCTTTACTCCTCTTGCACTTCAGACCTCTCCTATAAAGCATGAACAAAGTTCCATGATATGGATGACAGCAGAGCTTGAAGTGACCTGACAAATCATCCATCATATGAATAAAGTAGTATATAAGGATGATGTTAACAAAGAAAAAGTGGAGAAAAGTTTTCCCTGCTCCTCACTGCTCACTCAAAATTGCTTCATAATGGTAATGTTTGCTTCAGGTCTCGATGTAAGGCCATGTTTAAAGGTGTGCAAAATAAGTTTCTGCCTATTTCAAAGAAAAGTTAAAAGTGTGGGAGAAAAAAAAAAATAATGTATTTTTAATAAGCACAAGCATTCATTGTTCTCTAATGGTCATTTTTTATTGAAAACACTAGCAACTTACCATGGCTGCAGATTGTCATTTTCTTGGCATTTTAGATGGGAATGATGAAGTTAACTTAGGAGGTAAAAAAAATATACTTCTATGTGCTTCTAGCAATTAGATTCAAGACTTCTGGCATAATTTGGTATAATTTGATGGTAAATTCTTAGATCATATTCTATTTGAGGACTCTAATCCTAACTTTGATATGTTTTGTTAACCTTGTCATGATAAATTGGGCAAATAACTGAAATTCACACATAAAATTAAATATTACAATGATTCTTCATTCTCAAATAGCATCCTTAATATATATATTTTTTTCCAATACTTTTTTAAAGACATAAACCTCAAAATCTCCATTTGTTCCTAAACCATTAATTGGTGCTTTTGCTCTAATTCCAAATTTGATCAGTTTGGATTTCAGAATACTCAGCAACAGCAAAGCAAGAGTTTAGGACAGGACAAGCACTCCTTAGAAGATGTTAGCAAGCTGTGAAAATCAACTTTTTGGCCTGGAGTAATAGTTTACTTTTCTAATTCTCATTTTATATCACGGAGGGAGGTGAGACAGCATTTGCCCCAGAACAGAAGAAGATAATTTATCAGATGGATTCCTACTGACTCTTCAAACAGCCTATTGTGACCTTTGGTTATTAAACCTTTTGACTGTTAGTTAATTCCAGCAGTGGGGAGGCTATTAGCTGACCGGCTAGATTCCCTGCCCAGCATCTGCTAACCAATGACCTGTGATCTGGGCAATAAAACCGAAATTACATCTGGACAATAAATATATTTTGGCTTCTAACACAATGAGAGGTCCCATCCTGCCTCAATTTCTTGATTTTTTAAAGGTATGCCAGAAGACATGTTGCTGTGTCCTAATGAGATAACCTGATCTTGGCCTTTATCCATCCATGAAATATTTTTTTCCATAGACTAATCATGCCAGAAATTTGTGGCAGTCTTGGGGACAGAAAGAATGGAGATGGGAAGAAATAAAAAGCAGCAACAACACAGCATACAAGTCAAAAGAATAAAAATTATGATTTCTATTTTGTTGCAAAATGGAGACTAAAACTTAGTTTCAGAAATGGCACGTGTTCATCAGCAGACATCTTAATCTGTATGACCTGAATGGACATTCCTGTATAAGGAAGAGGGTGTAATTTTGTTATCAGGATTCAGCCATATGTTCAATACTGAAGGAATAGTCCTTTAGCAGTAGAACTAGAAATCATTCCTGTGAACTGCAAGAAACTCATAAACTATATCTCTTCTAGCAACACTGGCGACTATCAAAAAGGACAATAGGGGATGAAATATGGCCACTTCCTAGGTCTGATGCAGGAACAGTCTTGTAGGAAGAGTGTTTCAAGCGCTTATTAATCACTGTGACATGTTCAGAGAACTGTAATGAGAGCTCAGACATTTAAAGAAATCTACAGAAGTTTAGTGATCCACATGCTCTTGAAATCCATAGAATCAAAAAATCATTTAGGTTGGGAAAGTCATTTAAGGATGAGACCAACCATTAACCCAGAACTACTAAGTTCACCACCAAACCATGTTCCTAATCACCACAACCGCACATCTTTTAAATATCTCCAGTGCTGGTGACTCAACCATTTCCCTGCATTGAGTCACTCTGTTTCATTGTTTGACAACCCTCTTAGTGAAGAAATTTATCTAAACCTGTCCTGGAACAACTTGAGACCATTTTCTCTCACCCTACCATTTGTTACTTGGGAGAAGAGACCAACATTTAGAGAGCACGCATGGAGATAACATTCCTTCCAAAAAGTTTATAGTTAAACTTAGAGATAATTTATTTTAATTATAGAAACCAGGATTGAAATTCAAATATTTTAGCTACAATAGCAACATGTAGGGACACTTCAGTCCAAAGTTTTATACCTCTTCACTGTGATGATTTTAAGGACCTGAGGGAATAACCCACATGAAACTAGACCAAAAGAAAGCAAATCAAAAGAAAAATCTAAAGAAACCAAACTGAAATGAAACAAACTAAAAAAAAAAACAAAAAAAATATTAAAAAAGAGAGAAGAAAGGAAAAAATATTATTTTATTATGCTCTCTCTATGAACTTTATGACTCAAATATAATAATACAGTGTTTTAAAGTCAATATCTCAGTTAAAAGGGTCAGACTCTGAAGAGCAAAAGCCTTCACTAAGTTTCAACATTTCAGACAAATGCTTGAGACTTTACTATATAGTTTTTCTGTACTATGTGCATAGCTATACATCTTCCACTGATACCTTCTTTTGTTGTATTTAAACTGTAATTATTCAACTGGTTTCATTAGAACTGACACCTGTCTGTGACAGCAGGATGAAACCACAACACAAATTCAGCCCACGCAAGTTTTTGAGCTTTTAAAGTCATGGTCTAAGGCAAAAGCCTAATCAATTAAAACTCCTTCAAACTACAGTGATGGAAGCTTGAGAACTCAACAAGTTCAATCAACTTAACATCTCTGTGATGCAGCAAGAGTGTATATTTGCCTGTCTTTAAAGCAAGCCTAGACTGCTGACATCTTTGGTTAGAGTGTTTCAGGTAAAGAGATGGAATCTCAAGTTAGGGTATATGATTTGGGTTCCAACATAAAAGAATATAAAACAAAAGGAAGTCACCAAATCTAGGAGTCGGTTTTATTTATTTATTTATTTTCCCATGGATACGTTTTCCACTCCCCATTCTTTTTCTGGTTTATAGCTTGAAGACTTTCCTCTAAGTTCAAGGTTGATGATGCAATTGCGACTGAAGGAAATGCAGCACTTAGCTTCTCTTTAGAGACTTCTTTGGTAGCACACTACATTACATTTCTTGCTTGTCGTTACATTCTGCCAGCTTTTTGGCATTTTTGTTTTTTTTTTCTTCTTCAGTTTTACTAGCATGCATTATTCATTGGATAGAAAAAAAAAAAGTGAGAGGAAAAAAAGAGAAGAATAATTTGCATTTCCTGATTGGAAGCCAGGGATTATTCATCATTGCCCTGTACATCTCTTATAAAGATGATAAATGAATGTATATTAACTGAACCCTAAAACAAAATAATGTGTTTTTCTAAAAGTTTTGCAGAGCTGCATTTCCATTGTAATTAGTTTACTTTTTTTAATCAAGTACTGTTAAAGCACCATTAAAATGAAAGCTGAATTCTGAACTGTTTAAAGGAGGTGGGAGAAAGTAATGGACTATTCAGGGTTTTTTTCCTTCCTCTTTTAGGACTACAGAAAATAAATAAATTTAGGTTGTCCCTTTAAAACAATAATAAATTTAAAAAGAAAAACCAACAAACAAAAAAAAATCTTAAAAAAATATCAAAATTCCAAATCCAAAAAAAATAAAACAAACCAAAGACAAGAACAAGAAGAAAACCTAAAAGCTTATTCAAGGTAATGAAGGCTTTGCCGATGAAGAGTTATGATAAAAATACTTACTCTGGGGCAAGCAGATGACCACAGTGGCAAGAAACCTTGCTACACTTATTTGCCTTATAAAAGACTTAATAATCATTTATACTTCTCCAAACGGAAGTGAGGAAGAGATAGGTCTTTTCATCATTTTTTCACTGCCTTAATTTACTGAACTGTTTGAGATTTAAACAAGGCACTTGGCCTCCAGTACAGGTTTGGACATGCAGTGCTGTTGTTTCCAGCCATTCCCTCTCTGTGCCTCTCTGGACATGCTGTATAGGCGATCTTGGCCCTAAGCTAAACAGGACGTTATGCCCTATGAGGTGATCTTTAAGTTAAGTAAAACATTTTTGTGGTCATAAAACTGTAATAAGGAGATAGTTGGGCCAGGTAAAACCTGGGAAAATCTTCCCCCCCCACCAAAAAATAAAAACCAAACACAAAATGCATTGTTGTGTGTAAATGTTTTGAAGAAGTGTGACTGGTTTTCTTTTAGAAAAACGTGTTTCCCATATGAAATGTTATGTTTCTAAAATGTTCTCATTTTCAGCAAACCACAAATAAAGTGATCAAAGAAACTAATAAAAGCAAGGCCACTGAAATTGCTTCAGTTTGCATTTCCTGGAAGTACTCTATTTTGCTATCTTTGCATTCCCTTTTCCATTCCAAATCTTCCCACATTTTCCCTTTGTTTTTCTGTAATAGTTTTTTCGGGGGTTTTGTGTTTGTTTGTTTTGATTTTTTAAAGAGGAAGCTAAATAATATCTAGTTTTATATTGTCTTAATATTCTTTATTATATAAAAATATTTTCATCATAAAAAACAAGAACTGGAATTTTTATTAATATTATTTATTTTCTGGACCAAGTCTGAATTACTTATTCTCATATCATGATGGAAAACTGCTGTCATTTACTTTTCTTACCATGATACAGCAATTACTTCCCTGAAATGAAGAATTGCTCAGAACTTTCGGCAGCACTGACAGACTTTTGTTCTTTTCGTTGTTATGCAAAGTAAGAAAATGTGACTCAAAGTCTGGGTCCCCAGCACCCAGAGGGAAAAATCTCTGGTGCTATAAATGACTCCCTGGAGAAACTCAGCTCAGTGCTCTTACAAAGCAGAGCATTTTCAGACTATTATTTCCATTAAACACCAAATTAACTGCCTGTAAACTTGTTCAGTTATTTGTTTTTACTGGCCTGTAAAAGCATAAAATATAAATACATAAATAAATATTTATAATGCATGGATAACAGTGCTAACACATGCCATAAGCCATGCCAGCAAAAAGGAAATAAATCAAGCTTCGTGGCTGAGAGATGCCACTTGGCTTGATTTGTAATGAACAACTTCACTTATTGTTATGCAGCTTATTCCTATATATTATTTTGTATTAGAATTTTACTCAGACCTTTTCGGTGCGCTGGCCCCTCTTCAAAGGACGGTCACAATCTTTAAGGACTAAAATTATGCCATCCAAATTTAGGCACTTAGCTGAAGCATCTAAATTAGCCTTTCTCTGTGGTCATTGCAAGTCAGTTAAAAAAGACAAAAGCAAACCCAAACCTCAGCCAACTGTGAACCTCAATCAAATCTCTTACTGGTTAGAAAGACAAGACAAAGTAAGCCAAACACAGACTTGGTCAGCATGATGGTAAGACAAGAACCTTCTTCTTGTCATGATAATGCCAGAACTAATGACCTCGTCAAATGTTCAGAAATTCAGCTGCTTTGGATAGATCATATCATAGCAGAAGACCATTGAAAACATGTTTTCTGAGATGGGTGAGAGCTTATTCTCCTACCATTGTGTGTGACAACTAGACTGCATGTTGCATGATGAAAGTAGTTTTAAGAAAATGAACCATTTCTAAGAATATAGATGGAATTTTATGGTTATAATTTTTAATGAAATTGGTCTGGGCCTTCCTGAAGAAAAGACTTCTAGATTGCTTGACTTTTGTATTTCTCCAGCAGCTCCTTTGTAGACTTCCCTTGCAACTGTGTAGTCTTCTCCATGAGAAATTACAATCACAATCCTGCTACTGAAATAACTGGCCAAGAGAAAATTAGAATAACTTTCCATGCTGCTCTTAAGGGGTAGCAGGCTGGGCTGCAATAAACAGGCAATGTCAGATTAAGAATTGTGAGACTGAGTTTGCCATTTTGGGGGGAAAAACCCTGGAGAACACCTGAGAGCACTCTGAGCTAACATTTGTAAAGCCGTTGTTCAGAGGAAAGCAACTACTAAACCATTGAGCTCGAATGCCAGCTCTGGGTGAGACCTTCAGTAACTCCTCCTCCACTGCCGAGTTTATTTCATGTCTTCCCTCTTCCTAGTTCCCTAGAGCTGAGTTTGCAGAACACAACTACATTAGTAGTCAAGGAGTGGGCAAGGCACTGGAATGCATTTCATCCTCTCAAGCTTCCAGTAAGGAAAGCTTGACTCCAACCCTGGGCTGTGATCTGCATGGCTAACATCCGCTGTAATTTAGCCTTTACGTGCATTAATGTTTGCAAGAGGTGAATACACTATTTTCCTGCAGGGGTGTTTGAAGTGATTCATTCCTTCATATGTGGGGCACGTTAGGTAATATAGCCTGAGTACTTTTATTATTACTTCCATGGGAAAACATCAACTGATTTATCTGATTAAAATTTGAGGTGGCAACCATAAATAAACAAAATACTCAATAAAGTCTCATTAATTTGGACACTTGTTTCTTTTGTTAATTTTAAAGCATTTCTTGACATTGTGTAATGTCATTGCAAGTAACACATGAGAGCTTTGGGCCTTTTTTTATTACTGCTTAGTTAGATATAATTTACTTTGTCCCATAGCTAGCAAGTTTCTTCCAGTATTATTCAACACAAGTTGCAGAGGTCTCTAAGCATCACCTGTGGTCATTAGGTCATTTCTTCCACAGCTTTTCTGGTAGTTACTCACAAACTGATAATTGCTACCAAATAGATGCACTGCAGTGCTGGGCTGTCATTTGTTTGTACTTCCCCTCGGCTTGTAGCCCTGTGGTCCTCTCTCGGGCTCTGTCTACATGCCAGTATGCTGTAATGATAAATAACATTATCGACCTATAGGTATGCATAAAACATTAGATGGATCGTATGTTTTCCGGTCTGCTCAACTTTCATGAACTGCATTTCAAGTTATTCTGATCAGGTGCCTTAGTTCTGACACCATTGGTTCGGAGTGAGAAGAGGAGTAAAATGGGCAGAAATAGCTCAACAAATCTCAGCAAAAATATGTATTCTCTTTTCTCTTTATAAACTGAATGGTTATTTCTATTAATTTCCCAGACAACACTTATAAAGCCGAATTCAAAAACTTGGCTTTAAAAAAAAACAGTGCACTTTGATAAGTTTAAAATGTAATTTTTTTTCCGTTCTCATTTCAATAAATAGGTAGAGTAAGAGCGCTTAAGTTTAGTAAATAGAAGACCTTCATTTTAAATCTTTTTAATTTGAATAAACCTGTGCACATTTTAAAGGTTTGAAGGAATTTTTTTTTGGGTTCTGTCAAAAATCATAAATTATATTGGCAGGCTAAGTTTAATTTTTAGGGGTATCCCAGGAATCAGAATTTCAAATCCCTTGTGTTTCAAATAATATGAGACTTATTAACATGAGAGACAAAAACAAAAATTAATTTGTCCCGCAACACCTTTAAGAACCTGACTTTCTAAGCATATAACTTCTTTGCACCTAGAATGCATTTGTTTTCTCCCAGACTATATGCATGTATGTATTTAATGTTTGGGTATATATATATAAGACACATAAATGTAAGGGGGGAGAGGAAGGCAGGCCATATACAAATGTATTATAGTGACAAATATTTTTCTTTTTTTTGGGGGGGAAACAAAATTTTAATTTTTATTTAAATTCTACAGAAGGTGGAAAATGTAGTACTGAAAAAAATGTCCAATTTTTTTTGGTTGAATTGCAACTTGAGTTAATTCCTCTCATGCACAATGCAAGAATCATTCAAAGTGTAATGATTCAGGATCAGACCTTTACTTCTTCCCGGAACACTGTTACTGACACTAATGAAATGAAAGGAAAAGATACAATAAAAGGAAATAAAATAGGTGACAAATTTTTAGATTAAATAACTGCTAAACAAGCAGAATAATTTATTAGAGGAGTGGGAGGTCACCTGGCCCAACCTTTCCCTCACAGTAGGACCTTAACGTAATATGTATTCAATATAACATGAGGTCAGTAACATAATTTTGCATTAATTCTTTTTGAACAATAAATTAGATGGGTCTAGGAAAGAGACATGGGCAGGCCAAGTCTTGCATTTGCAACTACAAAAAGATAAACTTAGTCCTAAACTGATATACTAAACATTTAAAAATTAACCTAAAATCTTACTTATACAGTTTTCTATGTTAAACTGATCATTAGATTAAAAACTTATAGCCTAGTCCCATGACAAAAATATTGTTAAGAGATAATGAAAGTGAAGAACAGACACACAATTCTTATTTAAAATTTCAACACCAACCCCAGCAGTGTCTTCCTTGGGTATGAATTGAAAGAGCTTTGTTCATTACAAATTCATTAAGAAACTCACATTCAGCTATTCATTCTTTGGAGATATATTCCCTGCCCGTCATGTAGTAAAGGAATTAAACCTTCTTACAGTTTTACAACTCTGGAAGTATTTTATGGGGAATCTGAGCACTTCTTGTCCAATCAAAGGGTTTTAATTTTTTTTTCAAGTTTTTGTTTCCCTGAAACCAGTAAAATTTTGTAACTCATGTTGAATTTGGAATTCATTCAAATACCACCTTATTCCCCTCTGTAGCTTTCTTGCTAATCAAAAAAACTGTATAACTCCTTTTCAGAGTCCATCAGATTACATATATATATTCAAGGCTAAATGAAAGAAAAGAGAGACTTATGCCTCATATTAGAATATTAGGTAAATAGGCACAAATGTTTTTAAACTGGGTTGTTTTCCTTCCCTTCCTCTCTCTCTTTTACTGCCAAAGCCCCAGTAGAGTATGAATGCAGAATATCGGCCCATCTTCTAATATATGCAGCATAATCTTCTTAAAATGAGTTTTCACTTCAAGGAACAGAAGGGCTTAGAGATGAGCAGCATGGCTTTTTTGTATTTGGCATCTCATTATACTTAGTACCATTTTTTTTTTTCTTCCTAGAACAATTGAATATCATTAGTGAAGGAAAATTCTACCTATATATTATTAGGGGTTTGTTTTGTTTATTCCCTTTTGGGGGACAAAGGAAAGGAAGTGAAAGACAGGATCAGGCTATTCATTCATTCATGAGGAAGAGGAAGGTGGTTTTATATTTATATTATGGAAGCATAATGTTTTCACCTTACTGGACAATCCTACCTCAAATAATTCAATGTAAACATTGGCAAATGGACACCTACAAAAATTCAGTATGTGGAAACTGGGAAGTAAAAACAATTTCCTGTGATTTTTTTTTTTTTTTTTTTTTTTAAGTGATGTGGCCTGAAATGCTGTTTGAAGAACTGAGAAAATCTTTGGTATGTTTGAATATAGATTTAATTTATTATGGTTTCTTGGCCAAACTCAAACACAGCATCAGTTTAAAATCCAGCATCTTCCCTTGGGAAACCTCAGCTGAGTTCTTTACTGATTAAAGCCAATGAAGCTGGACCAGCAGACAATTTGCCCAAATATCTATTTGCATGGATAGTTTGTACTACATTAGTGCCTAGTGAAAATTCAGTGATTTAACATGTCTCTTACATGTTTAATTATTTCTTTTAAATAGGTTGGTTGGAGAAGGTAGGAAGTGTACTCATGTCCAGCATATTATTGTTCAATTGCAAACTCTGTAAATGCAAGGAGTTGATACTCAGGGAACAACAATTAATTCTGTCATCTTATCCAATATACACTGCCACAACCCATGTCATGAGTTCTCCAGACCATTGACCATTAATTAACTTGTGTCATATCCAAACAAGCTATAAAGGATAAGGAATAGTAAATAAGATGAGTATTATTAAGAAAAAAAAAGCTAATTCTTAAATCCATGGATATAACTTTTTGTTACAAACAATAAGAATGGCCACACATATTGCCTCTCACAACATTTTCTGTTGTGTCTCTGATAAAGATGGAATTAAGACACAACACTGAAAGTACCAACATCTCTTAAAAATGACACTGAAAAGAATGGGACCACTGTCACACCTGTAGAGACCATCACAGAAAGATCTCCTTAGCAACAGAGATTTATCTGGTGGGACACTATTTTTCTGCTTAAACCCTTCAACCCAGTGCATATTCTTCCTGTACTTTGGAGGTCTGCAAGCTGTGTGAGACCTACTGCCATAAACCACTAGCAGAGGCTAGGTTATGCTAGGTTCCAGTTCAGCTCAGCTTGATTCAAATGGGCAGCTAGCCAGAAATGGCCTCAGCTTCATTTCAGAGCCTTGAACTGCTGTACTCACTGGCCTTGGCACAGACTTTGCAGTCAGTAAGCACATGTTCAGGTGATAATGGAAACCATCTCTGAACCAACCATTTTCTGTTTAGTTGTTGTGGTTTTTTTCAAGGCCACTGGTGTCTGTGTTCATTCTTCCAAAACGTAGACATCTATCAAGTTTGCTAAGCTTTCTAGAAGATCACGTCTAGTGACTGATTCTTCAGTCTTAGTGTTGATTCAACATTGAAAATTGCACATATTACTCAGTGATTATAAACATGACATGCTTCTTTTATAGCAGTGAGATTCAATTCACAGAATAAAACAAATCAAGTCACCACATCATTTCTTACATGTTAACTAGAGTTTCCAGAGGAGTTCTAAATAATACATTTAGTGGAGCTTCCTTCAGTTTATAAAACAACAGGGCATTGAAATAGTTATGATGCCCTAGGACACTCTTACCTGGTTTCTAGCTAAGGGTATCCCATAGCCTCGCATCATATCTATAAGTCCCACGTGGATAGCTCTGATAACCTAACACATCTCAAATACTAGTGGATACACTTGTGTACTTAAATGAAATTGATGCCTTTATTGAAATTGAATTGATTCCCTGGAGGTGTTCAAGGTCAGGTTAGATGGTGCTCTGAGCATCCTGGTCTACTGGAATGCATCCTTGCCCATGGCAGGTGAATTGGAGAGAGGTGATCTTTAAGGTCCCTTCCAATCCAAACTATTTCAAGATTCTATGATGAGTTGATGGTTCATTAGACCTTTCTGGCACTGCAACAAAAGCTTAGACACCTGCTCTCCATGTAGACAATTGAGCTTCAACATCTCAGTCTGGAAGCTTAGTCTTTCTCTGAAGAACACCTGGAGATTTTTTCCAAATGAAAAGAAATTTTAATCATCCCTTTCAAGTCCTGTATTATTTACAAGACCAGAACAGCAATCACAAGTCTCTTGTTTCTTCACCTCATGTGCTAAATAAACACCATCAGAAACAAAGTGCAGTGATGCAGTCAGATGTTGTTGTATCTAATTTAATCAAGTCCACTCTGGGAGCAACATGCCATTCAGTGGGGTATGTTGCATAGGGCAGAAAGGGAGAGCTCAGCTTCTCCTTCACTAGGGAGTGGGAGAAAGCTGCAGAGGTTGATTTTTGAAGTATATAGTAAAGAAGATAAAGTTTTAAAAAAATATTCTTCTATCTCCAAGAATTCTCTGCATGCAGCAGAAAGGAGGAAATTGCACTCAGTAGCTGTCAGCTGGATTGCAGTAAAAACTTCAGTAATGATGCCCTGTCCGTGGAGGCTTTACCAGCCTTTCCTGTAATTGCATGTACTGACCTTCTCAGGTCCCATTCTATAAAATAAATAAACCACAAAATAAATACATAATCCTTCCATTTTGACTTTAAGAACAAACTGAAAATTATATCAGTTAAAATAAAAAGGCTTCACTTATAGAATGCAGTAATTGGAGGATGTTTCTTTATTGCCAGGCAAAATAAGCTGCATGAAAATGAGCAACAGAAAAGAACAAAAACAGCAAAAAAAAATTATCCTGCTAAAATATCTCTTTTAACCTTTTTTTTTTTTTTTCCTTTAGTGAAATTCTATGGGTAAGAGAATGGACTCCTTCTATGTGATTAATTTAGGGAGCTGCTTGCTAAAAATTAGTGTTTGATAAGTTTCATAAGAGGCTACAAAGATAGCAAATTATACAGGGTCAGAAAAAGGACTAGAAGAAACAGTAGAAAGTGAGGAGCACAGAAATTTGTGCATGTAGTTTGTATTATCTTTCTGGACATATTTCAGTAGTTGCTTTATACAGTAAAGGAACACATCTTGAAAATACTGGCCTGAAATAACTGGAGTAAGATGAGAATATCTTTTCTTGTTGTTGATGTGAGACATATCATGATTTCCACATATTTCTACTTGTTACAGATAAAGGGGGGCAACCCACCTTTTTTTTTTTTCTGCAATTGGTTTCAAAAATAGTCTTTAATTAAGCTGAATACTCTGTTTCGATTAAGGCAAGGTGGTTCCTTCTGTGCTTAGTTTTCCCTTTCAGTGAAAAACGAAAATCCCTTAAGAAAACCCCATATTTTTAATATCATATTTTGAGTTTCTTGAAACATTTCAGCATCACATCTTCCTGTATGTTTTGATATCAACAGAAATTTTGTGCAAGAAAAATGTCCACTGTTCACTTTTAATGTATATGTGTTTAGACATAAAAACATTTTCATGTTAATGAAAGATAAAACCCAAGCCATGCTGATATCAGTGGGGAGCTACCACTTTTCAACAATATCAAGTTACTCCAGGCTAAAGCCATTCCAGCAGCTAATAGAATTACCTGTAGTGAGCCTGTTCTCACCTCAGTCTCTGTAAGTCACATGCAGTTTTAAGAGGCTAAGAATGTCAATTTATTCCAGCAAATGGTCCTTCTAGAGGGTTTAATTACCAGCCAGTGATACTGCTGTCTGCATTTGTTGGACAGATAGTCTGAAACAACTGTCTCCTAACATAGGTACTGCAGTTATATGTGCAAAAGGGTTTGGTGGAGAAGAAGAAGGTCTCTAGGATGAATTTAGATAGTTACCGAGGGTCCTCATACTATTTGTACATCAGTTATCTCTCAGGCTGGGATCTGCAGAGAACTGGTCTCCTTTGAGTCCTGAACCTCCTCATAGGATTAGCAAAAGTGAGGGGCAAAGTCAACATCAGGTTCTCAATATCACCTGCCTTACCTGGCCTGGGAAGTCAGTCACTGTTTACCTTGTTTAAAAACATAGAAAATGTTGCTGAAGTTTCACTTCCTAATTTATCCTTAAGTACTGAACTGTTCTTGGGCTTGAAAACTCTACCAAGGGAAAGAAATCTCTGTTTTCTCCTTGATGGTTCAAAATGTCTTCTGTGTAGCTGTGAGAATATCAGTTCATTTCCTGTATATTTTTCCACAGTCTTAATTTTTCCTATTTTTTTCATTTGTTTGTTTCTTTTTGTTTTGTTTTCTCTTTTCCCTATGCAGACCATAAAGTTTTCAGAATGAGTACTGTATTTTCATGCATCCTTCTAGACATGTAACATAATGGAGCCTCTGGGGCTTACAGCAGAATGAACAATAATTGCTTTAATTCATTGTGCAAATAGAAAAGAGCTTCTCAAAAATGGCTGTCAGAATAGGATGAAGTCTATTATGCATATTTATATCTGCTAAGATTTGTAAATATTTTAATAGGCTTGGGTTTTATCTGGGCAAAAATTAGTTATCAATTACTATAGTTCATGAGCAAAATATTGTCCACAATATGTGTATAGGGCAGTATTAGTCACTGTCATGAAGAATGTAAGCAAAGCAGTTGGAATAAAAGACAAACAGGAGTAAGGGTTATTTTGCTTTTATTTTTCTTTGCTATATAACATAGAATTTCTTCAGTAATATAGCTCTCAAATAGAACTGTGATCCAAAGTTAATGCTGTTTTGGAGAAACTGCTTTTGGAAGATGAACAGATTGGCTTGGCTAATAAGAAAAATAATCCCTATAGCCTCTCCTCAGACAAGTATGTTTGGTAATACTGTTCTTCTTTTTGATTTTTTTCTTTTATTACGATTTTCAAAGTGTGTTTATTTTGTTGGGAAACTCTTACATAAAACTGTTCTTAACAAAAGGTAATTCAAACATAAAAATAGCAATTAAATCTTATGTTTAAAGGAAAATATAGTAAGAAAAATATCTTTTTCATTTTTCTCAAAATACCATTCCAAACCATAACTAGAACTGGAGAGGATTTTAAAAAATACCAATTATAATGTCATTCAGACTTCAATAAGTATATAAATAATATGAATACTAAAATTTAAAGCCTTTTTGCTTTTAATTCTATTTTAACTATTTACTTTTTCTGGTTTAAAAGTTATGCAAATAATTCACTTAATCATAATAATTATATTTAATTCTAAATTTTCTTATTTTACAAATAATTTAAATGATTTTTCATTATGTTTTAAGACCATGCAGGTATCTTAGAGCTATTTCATCATGATGTGTACATTGTGTGTGTAAACCCATTCCATTTCTTCAGTCTTCATCAAAGGGAAATTAAATATTACTTTAGGAAGTGGTGCAGTCAAGATTTTTCTTGAACATTCCAAATTTCTTTTCAGAACTTTATAACAATTTAATTTATTTAATTCAAGAATAAATAGTATTAATTAAAATAGATTTTATGTGTGTTTGCAAGTTCTGTCTCAAGTATTTTTGATAAATAAACTAGGCTGAAATCATAACAACTTAAGTTGCAGAAAGAAATGGATACAGAAGCTTGAAATAGCTTAATTTTTATTTATTTATTTTTTTAATTAAAACAAAATACTTTGGCAGGTTAAATGAAACATTGAATGAAAATATTGACTTGAATTTAAGTTTCATTTTTAAAAGTTGACATGAAACATAAATTTTGTATTGACTTGGTATCAAACATTGAAATACCACACAAATTCTACTTTAACTCAAATTCCAATTTAAAAGAAAAGGGTTAAATCTGAACAGACAAGAAATACATTATTCTGTTCCAAACTGTTGATTTTCAAAAGCAGAAAGATCATCAGAACGCACAATACCTACATAAAAGTTTGAATAAGATGAAAGTTCATTTTTAAAAGGAAAAACATACAAGCAAACAAACATTTTTCATCAGCACATTCTATCTCTAGCCTGACTCCTTACATATCCATCTTGGACATGTCTGAAATAAGTTCTCTGGAGCAGAGACACATTTTTACCATTTATTCTGATAATAACACTCCAGAGAGATGTGTTTAATAAGCAGCTACTTTGTTAAGGAGAATGTTCTTAGGATGTCACAAACAAGCTCCTTAGTGTCAGGAAAAGAAGAAACAAATAACAACAACAACAACAACAACAAAAAGCAATTGAAAAATGAAAAATGTCAGGAATTTCTCAGGTGTTGTTAAAAAAAATTAAAATGCTCCATTGTAACAAAAACTTGCAAGTATGCAAAAAAGTTATCAGGCTGACCTTAAGTTACTGCACAGCACCCTGTATGCAAAGGAATGTTTGGTCTCCATTTCAGTTTTCATCATTTAGGTGCAATAGTTTGAGAAATTCCAGAAATGTTTTTGCCTAATAAAAATTTAAATAAACAAAATCATGGATGTCATTTTTAACAGATCCTTCCTATTTTGATGAAAATCTGTCAAGAAGGAAAAGGAAACAATAGTACATTATATCATATTTGGGAGCTACTCTGTGCTGCTGTTTTAAGGTACTTTGACTTATTCTATGCATTTGAACATATAAGAGCTGTTTCCTGTGGAAATGCTGTGATTCGGATATAATACTACTTTTTTTTAAGAAGTTACACATATAATGAGAAACATTTTTTGCTTTCCTAAGTCTCTCTCTGACTAAATATAATTCTAAATTTCAGATATGTTGTGAATGAAGGTTAAAAAACAAAACAGAAAAAAAAAAATAAAGTCAAATAAAATAAATATGAAATAAAATGAAACCAAAAATAAAATGAAATAAAATTATAAAAAAAAATAAAGAGAAATACCAGCCCTGTCTTCCATCACACTACAGATAACATTTGGCCAATTTTTATTTTTTTTTTCCCTCTGAGTGCTATGATGGTATGATAATTAGGAAATGCAGCATAATAAAGAGGAAAGTGTGATCAAAAAAGGCTGATATATTTGTCTATAGGACTCATGCCCATTTTTCTAATATGTAGTGCTCTGTTTATATATTATCCAGTTATGTCTAAGATTGTTAGGCACAAATAAAGAGTATTTTTTTGCTTAAGAGAAACATAGTTTCAGTGAATTCTCCCTTCACATCAACTTAAATCTGTGCTGCTTTCAAATAAAATTATGGGGAAAAATTGGGAGAAATGACTTGTCCATCACTAGCTCTGTTACAAAATGAGTCAGGTATGTGGTGGTAGACATAAATACCTAAATGGAGGTACAAGGCAGACAACCTCTTTCTATGATAGCTGAGCATTTAATGACTGTAATAGGTGCATTTTCCCAGTCACCTAATAGAAGTAGTGTTAGAAGGAAAGGAAGATTACTTGATCTTTGGGATCCACCTGGAAACCAGCACAGAACTTGTAGTTTTTAAATTTATTTTTAAAGATATTTTTATTTTGTCCCAGGGACATTTCTGGACATGATTGTCAATGAGCAAATCAAGAATTGGGTTTCTGTTTGATTTTTTTTGGTTTGGTTTGGTGGGGTTTTTTTCCCCACTCTACTGTCTTCCTTGCTTTTGTTTTTATTTTAACTGGAAGGTAAGAATTTCCTCTTCGAGCATGTCTATATTCTATCCCAAAGGGACAACTCAGACATGCTGATATACATGAGATAGGTTTAAACTACTTAATTCAGGCAGTAATGATAATACAGTCACAAATCCATGGAGATGCTTGGCCTGAACACATTTATCTTCACTTGAGTTCCTGGCTGCATTTTTACAGTCTGCACTGAAACCTTGGCTCCTATGGGTTACTTTTTCAAAGTAATTAACTGAGAAGTACTTTTATTATGTCTGTGCAATCTTCCACCACAGCTTAGCTGGGCTGTTGCTGAAGATGAGTGTTTCCATTGCACTGAACTTGGCCTCTATTTATTTGCAAGAATTCTCCATTCTCAAATGTGAGAGAAGTAGAAAAGAAATGGCACACCATGAAAGAGAGGAATACATTAATCACCCTACACTGATAGCTGTCAAGAAGAAAATTCATCTCAGGCGTTCTTTTATGTGTGCTGGAAGGGAAGAATGAGAGTAGGAGCAGCAAAGAGACAAACAGAACAACTTGGTATGTTAGCAAAAAGAGATACAAGCAACTTTTAAAATATTATTGGAGAGTCACAACTTTTAAATACTAAAATATTAAAATTGATTGAGGTTGTGAAATAAGTGTATTACTTAGTCCTCTGTGCATTAAAATTAATTTTTCATCTTCTTATCTAAGCAGCTTCCCTATTGGCTTCTGCTGAGCATTCTTAATATTTTATATGCTTAAGGGAAAAAAAGCTGCACTCTGACATCTCAACATTCCTGAGAATGTTTAACTTTATTTCTTTCTCCTCTCCTATGCAAAAGGTTTTCAAATCACACATGAACAAGGGGAAAGAGAAAAAAACAAGCACAGTTTTGCTGCACTGTTCTGGGCTTTATTTCCCATATGATTGTGTATGCAAGTGCTAAGAGCTCTATTCTTCTCTACATTATTATTTTTCTCTTTGTTTCCCACTATCTCACTCATGTGGCTTGCATCATGCAGTAGCCCCAGCAATGTTGAGAACATCAATAATTTGATTGTAACTGAACAATAATAAACGACGAAGCAACTTCATCTGAGCTGGAAGATCTGGCCTTAACCTTTCTCTATTTACAGCTCTGGAAGGTTTGTATTCAGGAGAATTTAAATCAGCAGAGACATGCCAGTCCTCGTGTACAGCAGTGCTGACATAAACATAGCTAAACTGCTGCTATTAGGAGATAAGTTCTTATTTTGTAGCCCCACAAACAAAAGGTTTTAGTATATCATCATTGGTGCTAAAAGCAGCGTAGGCAAATGGCCCTGGATAAGGCAAACAAGTGCTTAAATCACTGCAGCTTGGTCTCTGCCAGGAAATTAAATATGTAAAATCTTCAATATTATGGTCCTTATATTCACATGCTGAGGCTGTATCATTTGATACAGCAGGGTTTTGTGCCCTAAGGGCCACTCTTGTCATTGTGGTTCTTCCAATGAAGCTGTAATTTTGTACATTTCAGCATAAAGTTATACTCAGATCTGTGTATTCTCCTGCAATTGTACTACTCCCAACACCTTGATCCTTGCCTTTGGACATTTGTGGGTGAATCCTTACATGGATACAGGTAATCAGAGCTGGACCCAGAGACATATGTTCATACTCCTTATTGCAAGTGTTAAATGCCATCGCTTGGCTGTCATGGAATTGCTGAAGAAAAATTTTGAAATACTATTGTCTTCCACCTTCATGGAGGGTGGGGGAGATAGGGGTGAGGAGTGTGGGAGAGAGAAGAAAGAGAGAAATTGAATACTGAATATTCAGCTTGCCCATTGGCTCTTTCATTGGCAGTGACTCCCCCATAGAAGCACTCGGTACTATGTGTGAAACCCAGAGGGTCTAGAAGCAGCAGCAGAGTGAACTGAGGTTAAGAGAGATCATTTTAATAGACTAAAGTTAATACAAATAAAGCCTTGGACTCTCCTCACTTGATTTTAAGAGCAGAATTTCTGGTAGTGAAATATACATCCTAACTTCCTTCTGTAACTGATGAAGAGAGATGGACATCTCCATTACTTTGGAGCCATAGGCCACTACTTAAAGTGAGGTGAATACAGCCTGGCTATTCAGTGTGTCTTCACCTTTGTCTGCCTCTAATTGCTTCACAATTTATGCGCATGCTTTCTTGTCCCTCCTCTTCCTTTCTCCCTTCTCCCCATATCAAAATTTTCTGGTACCTCAAACTGTTGCAGAAATGGATATTTTGCCACTTTTTTCTCCTTGAAGATCTTTTCGTATGGGCATTTCAGTTCACCTGGAGTAATGGCTGTCAGTAGCTGGACTAATTTATATAAGAGTTACAGGATAGCATGATTGCTTGGAGGAATGGGGACTCTTCTGATCCATTTTTAAATGTGCACAGAAGATACCTGGACCCATCTTACTGCTGTTCTTGACAATACGAACTTAGATGGCTTTTCCCCTGCTTTATGTGTCAGCATAGAAAGCTGAGACTTCGCTAAAAAAGGACATCATCCTATATTCAATCCATGCTTGAGACTGAATGCTACCTGGATTTGCTTTTGAAAACCATAGGTGCAGGATACAAAACAGCTATCATTACAACTCAGAGCAAAGCTGAGTATGGATTCATAAGTCTACCAAAATACTGTGAAATCTATTGAATTCATATTGCACGATATCCCTAAATCTACCCTCACAATCTCAAACAACTCAGAAAATTCTGCTCTTTTTAGCATAATCAGTAACAGATTCTTACCTCTCTATATGGAATATTCACATATGAAGAGATAGAATGCTTTTTTTTCCTACTCCTAAAATGTGTCTCTCAGACTGTTGCTCAAGAACAGTGGTTCTATATAGCTAGAATCAGTTGATTTTTGCAACTAAGTTGTAAAACTGTACTCCTTATGATCTAACAATAATTCTAACAAATGAAAATTTGTGTATTCAAAGAGACCAGAGATCCAGAGAGGTTCTAGATTAAAGCGAGACCAGTAAACTGGTCTCTCAACAAATGAGTTTCTCACTGATGACCACAGAATACAGTAGGGAGAACAGACTCATTTATAGATAAAGTATAAAACTCAAGGCTAATGGAAAAGTCAAGGTTTTCATCCTTATTCTAGTACTCTCAGCCCTGTAAATTCAATAGCTTGTCTCACATCAGGTCCTATTTATGTCTTCCTTTTCCTACACAATTTAACTAACTGCATTTTTAAGAGCTCTTTTCGAAGGCATCTGTATTCAATCTCTCTTTCTTGCTCTAGAGACAAGAAATGAATGGCACAGAAAAACCATACTTTCCTTTTCCTCTCTTTTACATCTGTTCCATACCAAGTTTGATCTCTCTCTGGAAATACTGCTGGATTGCCTAGAACTGTAGAATTTTGTGAGCTATTAAGATGGTCTCCATTTGTTCCCAAATATACCCTGAAATAGCATCACAAAATGTAGAAGGTATGGAAGCTTCAGTGAGCATATCATCCAAAACAAGCATACCAGCCACATGCCTCCAACTCTGGTTAGTTGAAGGGTAAAGTCATTTTTCCCCAGAGTCTTCCTGGGCTACATTGATTGCATCACTTTCAATATCTTGTCTTTCGTTACAGATGACTCCAGAGATTTCTCTCTCTATGTTGCCCAGCTCTGCCAATTCCAATTTATCTAGATATTCTTTTACCATTTTCCTCGACAGCAAAGGTTTGTGATCGATAGGAAGCCTCATAAAAGACCTAGAAACTATTGCTAACCCTTCTTTCTTGTGTTACCATTTCCCCCTCTGGGTCTACACAGGAATGCTATCAAACAGCTTGACTAGTTGGCAGGTACCATTTATACCCACCAATTACTTGGCATTCTCATTTTCCTCCTAGAAGTGGCTTTATTCAATGTAGGGTTCCTTTCTTGTTTCTTCTCCCACCTTGTCCCCTTTATATATTTGGGAAAATTGAAAGGTCTTTCTCAGTGTCTGAGAAACAGGACAGTGACAATTCAACCATTGGAGATTACTTTGTTTTTCATTTCCACAGAAATTCAAATATGAAGCCTGCCAGCTGCACCCATTTGGTTTCAAAAACTAGTTTTTGTTCCTTTTACTCTGCAATGCTCAGAAATCCTACGAAGAATCAACAGATAAATTATCCCTTGAATTCTGTCAGAGTTGGAAATTGTTATGGCTAGCAAATCTTTTCATTAGCCACATTTACTTTCAGTGGTCCCCAGTGCATTAGATCATTCAAAAGGTTCCGATTTTGGACCAGATGTAATAGGAATAAGCCAGAAAAATCAAAAAGATGATCTCCGTGTGGTATAAACTAGCATTCATTCGCACAAATTCAATTGAGCAACTCAAACATCTTTCTGCAAAATTTGTGCTCCAGAAGATATATAGAATCATAGAATCATAGAATATGCTGAGTTGGAAGGATCAGCATGTCCAACCCCTGGTCCTGTGCAGGACACCCCAACAATCCTACGAGGTGTCTGAGACCATTGTCCAAATGTTTCCTGAGCAGCGTGTTCCAGTGCCCAACCACTGTCTTGGTGAAAAACTTTTTCCTGATATCCAGCCTAAACCTCCAACTCAGCTTCAGGACATTCCCTCGGGTCCTGTCACTGGCCACCAGAGAGAAGACATCATTGCCTGCCCCACTGTTGCCCCTCAGGAAGATGTTGAAGACCACAGTGAGGTCTACCCTCAGTTTCCTCTTCTCCAGGGTGAATTAACACAGTGCCCTCAGCCACTCCTCATATGGCTTCCCCTCCAGACCCTTCACCAACCTCATGGACATCCTTTGCATGTTCTCTAATGGCTTAATGTCTTTTTTATATTGTGATGGCCTAAATATACAGCAGTACTCAAGGAGGGGCAGCACCAGCATGGAGTAAAGAGGGACAATAAAAACTTACACTTCTTTAAAATGTGATCTTTTGTTATTATTTTGGCATTAGTGAATGAGTTTCTTCAGATCAAGTTATCATAAAATTGAGGAGATTTTACCAAAATTTTGTTAATTTAACTTTTGAAAAGGCAGATAAATCAAAAAATATAAGAAGCTTGTTCTGAAAGGAAGGGAAATTAAACAAGTATTACACCCTTTGATTTCAGACAGAAAAAAAAAAAAAGGAAAAAAACCCCCACAAATTAAAAAAAAAAAAAGAAAACAAAAAGAAAAAAACAAACAAACAAACCAAACAACCAAATGTGGAATTTCACTTCACACTTACTTCCTATGCACATGCACATTATGTTCCTACTGCTGTCCTCATTGCAGGCAATTAAAAAAAAATAAAGTTTTATTATTATTGAAGAGATATAAATATGAGGCTAAGGGAAAAGTGGGAAATGAAAGGACTCCCACCCACTGTGGTTTGGAGATCCAGCTGCTGGATTTCCTTTGGGAGATGTGCAGTACTTGACTACATATGAGGCAATAAAGGGGATGTTATTGAGGGATGCTGTCCAGCACTGCTTGTTAGATTGTTTAGTCTTCACACATTTAAAATGGAAAATGTAAACCATTTTTTTTCTGCCAGCCTTAACCACTGATCAATACCAACAGCTTCTTATAAACAATGCAGTCATCAAAGAAATGCAACATTCCTTCTCCCAGAGCAGTCACACCTTATGAAGAAAAAAGAAAAAAAATGTGAAGGTATGTGTTCGTACATGAAAGTGGGCAAGACACACACCCCACCAAAAAAAAAAAAAAAAAAAGGATTTAATTGTGTTCCAGTCATCCAAGGATTCAGGTTATGTTGATTTTCCACTATAAAAGCAGGGCTAATAACCCAGTTTGTCTGTTCTTTCTCAAGTCCCTGGAAATCAAGGCAATAATTTCAGTGAAGTCTTTTCCCACTTCTCTTCCAGTGACTGATGTGTCTGATACTGTAAGATGCTGACTCTTCCCTAGTCACAAATTATGGTCCTTTCAATCTTCAGTGAAGTTCTTAGTGCCTGGCATGCTTGACT